>JAQFZH010002971.1:0-14959 GCA_034695485.1 Entomobrya nivalis | reverse complement strand
AAATAGTACTTAAAATGCTCACAGAGGGCATAAATGGTTGCCATGAGATTTGGAAGGAGCTTGAGTACCCACAGTAACAAAGGTGAATTTATAAATTCTTTTCATGTATGCACATTTTCAAGTTAACTAAGTGATGAAAGTTAAGTTTTCACTTACTTTTCTTCTGGATCCAAATGCAAAAACGATAAGAATATTTCGTATAAAGATTGCTGTTCCACACTCACACAAACTTTCACTGGTCAATTAAATGTACCAAACAACATGTATCTAGAAATCCACTTCAAATAAAACTTCACACATAAAGCTTTTTAGTATGAAACATGTTTGATCATTTTTTAATTGTTAAAATTGGAATGTTCACTAATCCTAGTTGACATACATTAAAATGCTAAATACACGACTAACTGAAGTTGCTGGCTAGAAGCGAGCGCATGCCGAACGAAACAAAGATTTCTGTGCAACTATAAGTCACGATTATAAACAACAGATATTTGAGTGCACTTGAACAGCATGTGAGAGAGAACTAAAAAACTTCAGGTTTTACTGGAGCTACATTTTAGGTATGAAGACAACAGAAAACATGACAGTACGTTTGGAACCAAAAGCAACAACTTACCTGGCCTAACACTCAGGTACAACTGTGGGATGCCAAGCGGTTTGTCTGGCGATCATGTTGCGTTGCTGGTGCCGCTGCCAAGAAGCAGGTACTTCTGTGTGTTTCATAGTGCAGGTATTCTCGCATACCTATAATCTAACAAAAGTTGATGCTATGTGATGTGAGTATTTTATTATGCATTTGATGAACAACCAACATTACGCAGGCAAAGGGTTCAGGCTGAGCATCGTATATAATCATCATTATTTGTGTGTGTAGCGCTAACTAATACAACAATGCAATCATACAATGTTTTCTGCTTGCAGAGAGTTTAGAAAGATTTTACTTTTTGTGAGCTGCTTATATAGATGTATCCTTCAACAATGTATATAGATACATGATACATATATACACTGATCAAACTTGGTGTTTCTTTGAATATTGGAATTTGCACATCCATGATGATAATGATAAGTTAGCAATGTAATAAGGAATGATTATACTGGTTTAATACAACAATTTAACATGTTGGTTTGATATTATTCTTTGATTTAAAGATTCTTTTCTCAGCACACATCAGCATCAACAAGCAGCTAGCTCAAGAATGTGATTCTCATCTCCATGTGCTTATTTGTGCGAGAGATATGCATATATACAATACAATGTTTGTTGTTTTGATTGTTTGTGTGTGAAAACGACAGGTGAATTTTGGATATACCTAAAATCGTGTGTGTAGTATTAAATGTTAACGTTATGGTGTTGCTTCAAAGCCCGCTTAACGTCTTATCGGTTTTTTTTTGTTATAGCAAGCACTGTATGTGTGTGATTTCGGCGTATTGTGCGTGTGTTAAGCAAAATATATTATCATTATCGTCACTATCAATTGAAAAGACCCTTTTTCATTCTTCATTTACGTTCTTTTTCCCAGGTAAAAAAAGCACATCTATCCCTTTTCATGCTTGCACTGGAGATATGCTGCGTGTAAGAAAGTTAGAACAGACAAAGCTGCTATTGACGATTTAGAAGACTTCACTACATAATATTTTTATTTCGTATTTACAATTCAAAATAAAATATATCTCATCCGTGAATACCTACGTTATACCTTGTGAACAAATCAGTAAATCTTGTCTGGTATATTTACTTGGAGTTTTTTCTTTGTTGGGCGGGTAGTGGCTGAGAACACAATTGGGTGCGATGCGAACTAATACTAAAAACTCACTTCCACCTGTATTCTTATACCTGTCCAGAAAATAATACGTAGATACTTCAAAGCATATATATTTTTTACTTCACATTGTCGTTCATATGTACATTTTCCTGGGAAAACTGGTCCCTAGTTTGATTCTGATCACATTCCGTATTCCAGTACGTCTTTTTTTTAGCTGATACCCTTATCCATCTATCCTACATAAAAGCCATTAACAGACATTTTGTTAGGATGACTTTTGTCTTCTTTTGGACTCCTAACAAAGCAGGTTTATTTCTGTGAAGAAATAGAAATATAACAACGGATGGATGGTAAAGGATGAAGGAAAAGGCGTGTTAACTTATAGTTTTCCTGGGTCCTGGGTCTGTCTGCTGCGATGTGATACCCCTTACAGTTGCAGCATCACCATTATTTATATAGAAAGACCAATGATGCGTAATAAAGGAATTATTTGAATAGGCCATTTTCTTTGATGCGCAACGCACTTTGTAGATATGATATAAAACACCATGAATGTCATTGTTACTGATATTACATCAGTCTAACCGTTTATGTTTATATCAGACAGTGTTCTCTCCTGACATAAGAATCAGTTCTGTGTAGCCCCAGTTTTACCTGTTACTAGTTACAGTGTATTTACACTGTACATTAATACCTACCTGGCGACTGATATCCGAAATGGGTTATCCCATTATCATATCAAAGTACAGATTCACTTTATGAATGCATATAGAAAGGATAAATGGGTTTAAGAGGCTGGTGCTGGTTGGCTTTAATTCTTTGCTCTTTTCTTACACTACAGGTCCTTTGAACAATCATTTTGTTTAAGGGTTATTCTGTCCCGCTCAAGGGAAGTCAGTACAGGTACTAAGTATAGTAACGCTGTAAATACGTACCTTGTATGAAGAGATTTGCCTAGTCGAAAATATTTCTCCAGAGATTGTGGGGTAACTTGAACTAAAGAAGTTATCAATATAAGTCAAGTAGGAAAAATCACTACTGGCCAAATCTAAAATGGTTTAACAGACTAAATTTCCCGTTTTATATTAAAATGCGTAAATGCGTTACCAACTGACTCAGTGAAGAAGGGATGTTATATGATGAGAACGTAAGACTTAAGCCATTAGGTATTATGATATGATGCTCTTTCCTAGCTTACTCTGTCTGTACTTTCTAGCAGAGATGGTCCTTTTCATTGTTATTATCACTTCAGTTTTGTTATTACGGTCATTATATGCCTTCCAGGGGTAGCTTTACCCTCTTTTGTGCTACACTGAATGACTTTGAATATTAAAAAATGATTTAAAAATCAACTTTACTTTCAGGGTCGCATTAGCTGAAAATACGCACCTGTTCCTTTTCAATCTTTTGGATAATACCTCTTACGATCCATTGGATAACGTAACGGACTTGTTCGAATGTACGCGTTAAGAAAGGGAAAGGACGTTTTCAGAAAGAGAAAAATTACAAAGAAACCATGCCCTACATACCCTGTGCCTGTCTGAAACTTTAACATTGACTTTCAATTCAACTAACGAATTCAAACGTGCAGTAAACGTACATTTAAAAGGGAAAAGTATTACACGTTTTAGCTTGCATCGCAGGTATTGGTATCCATCCGTGAAATCGGATTGCAAGGATTTTTTGAATGGATCATTTCATTTTCAGCCAAGCATAAAAAGTCTTAAAATAAAAAAAATATGAACCAACCATAAAATTCGTAAAAGCGATGATGACTATTTATAGCTAAATGCATTCGCACTCACACACTAATTCTATGCACATACTTCTTCGTTTAATTTTGAATTAATTTGGATAATGTCTGAAGATACTAAGATAACGCATGGCTGTTCTGACATTGTAGTTGTAGCCGGATTTCGCATTTTAGTTGAACGTCCAAATTAGACTGCTTAGAAGCTATAACAATTTTGATCATCTCCAACTCAAAAATTTTCAACTAAAGCAAAATTCTTTTAAATGCTTGGTACTGGAATTCTTCCTTTCTTTATAGTCAATTAGGCGATAATCCTGAGAAATTTAAAATAAAGGTTTGTTTTTATACGTATTTATGAGGCTCATACATACAAGGTTCAGTAACGCTGTGCTGCGCTGTTATGTTATTATCTACCTATGTGTTTGTTTATGTGTTTCATACATTTTGTATTCAAAGCTTTAAAAAACGATAATACGTACACACTTTTTATGCTTTTGAACTTTTATTTTCATCAATCATATGTGTGAATAAATTTTAATTCATTACTTTGCTACCAATTTGACCAATCATAACTTAACTGAATCTTAAAGAACATTTATAACAGCTAATAATCATAAAAATTTACCATAAAAATTCTCTTAAGAGTGTAAAACTATAAGTTGAAAATAATGCTAAAATATTAAAATAAATATGCCTATAACAGTAACTGTAGACGAAAATGTTACTCTCACCAATAAACACTTTTGTTTATATGAATCTCTAATCTAATGTACTTGCTATGCACTATGCTTATCCTATTTACTATGTTTACAGTTCGAATGTTTATTGTTTTAAATGTTTCATGATGGGTAAATTTTTTTTGTATTCAGTTTTACTGTTGTGAGATTATGTAGAAAATATGTAAGCATAAAATGGTAATCTGAAATAGACTATGTTTTATGTACTGCAATGCATATGATAGGCAAACATTATGGTTATGATGATGATGAACATGCATTTAAAAGGGTAAATGATATGGAATGAAGAGGTTGAGAGTTGAGACTGAGAGTTAAAATTGAAATGACGAATATACACCTGTACAATCTTTGAAATAGCATTTATGATTAACATGATGGTTTTTCGGGTGCATATTTCCTTCCATAATGTTGCATACAATACAATGTTGGTAGTCATCTATCTATATTGCTTATTTACCAAACCTGATTTGCATACTAGTACTGTTACCTGTAAAGAGCCATCAACGGATATAGTCATGAAACATCAGAGATGAAGAAAAGCCAGTAGTGCTGTTTTGAAAGGACTCTTCATATGAGTGAAAATGAAAAAAATACCAGGCTTTCTCAATTCTCAAAAGAAGTCTGGTTCAATCTCCCTATATCTCAGTAGTAGTTATAGGGTGGCTTTTGAAGAAGTAAGCAAGCAGTGGTTAGTGGGCAAGCTACAAGTAATTAAGAAGAGAAACTGATGGCTACCCATTATAACGTCCACAGGATGACTGACGATGGTGCTTAAAAATACGAAAATAGTGGCTGCTTTACTACTTCACTACCCAAACCCAATAAGTTAGTTATAAGACTCGATATGCAATATGTGTCCTACTCCTCTCTCTTGTTGGTTTGTTAAAACCATTTCCATTACTTTACTTTCTAGGTGGATAGTGGATATATACTGAAGAGATGTATTGAAGATGATACCTCCCATGAATAATGATGATGAGATTGCATTGAGATGAAGAGGATGATGAGCATGATATTGGCGATGATGACGAAGAATGAAAATACTTTATTACTAGCGAGCCGCAATATATGCGTCCATACACCGAACGAACACTGGTATTTGAAAATACAAGTAGTTGGTTTTAAATGAAAAGAACCCGGCCTTAGTATTAAAGATTTGTTTGTATCTGGGGATAAAAAGGTGGCTCGATTGTTGTACGACAGGTAAGCAAAGCGGATAAATATGAGCTGGGCGAAAATGATCTGACTAAAATTCTGAGCAGGTATGAAGAAAGAATGAGAAAATGTCCGGATCTATTCATTTTCATTTAGTTAAAATGCATACCTCTACGAGGCAGGCTGACAATGAAAGTTTCATGTTGAATATTTATGTTGTGTGTATGTGGAATGTATACTAAAGTATTTGGCGTTTCCTTTGCTGTGATTTTTTAAAGATGCAAGATGAGTAATGTGATAAAAGATATAAAATGTGCTTTTTTTGGTGGATAAAGTAGCGATTCTGTAAGTAAGCTTTTTGCGCTTTGAATTATCACTCTTTTTCAGGGTTTTTGTGACTTTTAAAGGGCAATATGCTCGGAGCTCGGAACAGGTATTCGTACTTCGGCTTGTTGTGCTTTTAAAATTTAAGAAAGTATTGTTTACATGCATAGGTATGTATATGTTAAATCTGATAGATATTCAAATAATGAAATCCTTAAAGTTGAGAGCACTTTATAGCCAATTATTCGGTTTCAATATAATTTTCTTCTTTGTACCTATATCGGCTCACTACAGACGTTTTGCAAGGACGACTTTTTAATCTAATATACGTATGCTATGTTGTATGTATGCATACATGCCTTTGCTTGTTGATACCAGAACCAGATTAATGCCAGCGCGCTTGATTTTTTGTCCATTATTACTACAAAAATTAATTTGAGTAATTATTATAAATCATACATGTTAGGTCCAATTTTTCTTTTTAGCGTTTCTTCTTCTTCAATTCACGCTGTAGCACTGACTTTTCTAAAATGCACACCTATATGTAACGAAAAGTAATGCAAGCATTAGGGTAACTTGGATTAGGTTGCAACGATATAATTGTGATATGGCTAATTAATAATAATAATTAGACAAATTTTATTTTGTATCTAATTAGAAGAACAACTGTCGCAGATAATGAACGAACAACGAATAAATATAATATTGAAACGCTTTACAAGTCTGAAAAATACATGAATAAATTGAAGCAAAATGAAAAAATCATTCATATGATGTATTACATTTATTCTGCAGGATCAGTGGCTAATAAAGCTGATTGGAATTGTAAAAGAATGATGAAATACGTTACCCATACAGTCACAACCTTTTAAATGACAGAAAATTAAAAAAAAACATTGTAAATAATTTTTGAAAAACTATGAATTTACAGTCTATCAAGTAATGGACCTTACATTAGCCAGCAAATTTTTTGTCAATGTAAATAAGCTTCCACCTTTCATTCCAATAGGATTCGCAGCGATTTGAGTCTGCAGTGTACTTAACTTGCCAGGAGAAAGCTTGGAAATCACATCATCTCTAGCCAACCAGTTGCTGAATTCTTGAACCTGGAATTAGTAATGTAACAAAGTGAACAATGGAAAATTTTGTTTGATTGTTTTATGAATGCATTGGAAAAAATATTGGAAGTACTGTATGTCCTGCTGCACATGCAGCAATGTAATATGCCAGGAACGCCACCAGCCATGTTTCAAATACTACAAAAATGTTAAACCAATTAGATCTTCGTAGTCTTAACTGAACTTCCAACGAAAAATATACGATATCTTCCACTATCTCAGATATAAGCATTTCTCCAACCAGATCACTAATCAAATTACTTATGCATTTCAATTTCTCGTAAGCTAATAAAACTGTCATGATTTCATGATTTTGATAATGCCCACTTTGAAGATTCCTTTGTTTTATGAAATCAGCAAAGCTTTTGCACATTTGCCACACTGTAAGCGCAATGGCTAATAATGCCCCTCTAGGAAGTCGTCTCATTGTACGGCCAAAGTAATTGATAACAATAAATAGATATTTTAGAACAATTTTCCACTTGTGATAGTTTTCGTCACAACATAAACTTTGTCTCAGTCCCTGCTCCTCTCCATTGCATACTTCCTCCCAACGGCTGTAAAATTCATTGACGCCACGATGGATTGAGGTCACACATAGTAAACCAATGGTGAAAAATAAGACAGGGTAATAAACCTAAATTTAGACAAAGTAAAAATATGAATCCTTTTGAAATTGAAAATTAAGTTCTGCTAAAACGAGTTGCAGTGCTATACAATATTTTACCGATTTTTTCTTGAACGTTGACGTATTTGGAAATACAGAAAGATTTAGCATGCAAACAAGCATTTGCTTGCATGTTGAATGTCTCATCCACAGACTCCATAAGAAAAACGAACATAAAGATGTCGACAAAATAGTTCTTGCAATTATAAAATAATTTATTGGATTCTTGAGGTCATACGAAAGCAGGTAGAACCGTTTCATGAAACAGAGAGCAGCACAAATGTGGACAAGGATGACAATGATCTAAAAATGTAAATTATAGAATGTTTCAGTTTCCCCAAAAATGTAACGTTTTATTTTAAAATATTTTACCGTATGAATTTTGCTGAATGATCGTTCCACAGTCACCGTTCCATTTTCTAAGCGAATCTTTCTCCAATAGAAAGGCGTCATACCAAGGAAATAAGATATTTTGAAGAAGGCCAAAAGTAAATCTTCGAAGCCTCTTGACTCTGGCCAATTATGTTTGTCAAAATGGTGTGTTTCGACAGAAATTGAAGACGTGGCTCTTTGTATTTCAATTATATGATCTGTATTTTGAAAAGCTTTGATTTTATTTTTTCTAGATAAGCTAAAATTATGCTTGAAGAGATGCTCATCAACTTTAACCGACGACATTATAAATAGAAATATCCTAACGTTCCAAAAACTTGCTTGCAATCAGTGACATTGAACTATTTGAACAAATGTCGATGCCAATCCATGTCGCTGTTTTCGAGACAAAAGAATAAGTCAAGTTCAAATTGAACAGAGTTATAATTATAACTGTTAGTACCTCATACTAATACTAAAAAGTGAACTCTTTTATAAATCCGTAATAAAAAAGAATAAGCATGATAATTTCGATAATTTTGGACACAACTGACGGCAGTTTCATAATATCCATGAATCGTAAACTATAATCTTCTAATATCTAGCAGCAAAATCTTTTATTGCAATTGCAAATTTGCTATCGATCCAATGACAGGTGGTAAAGATCAGGCTAAGTTAATGCCTTTATTACCTAACGTGCTGATGAAAGTATACATAACGCAAGTCAGTAAGTGCCAATAACAATAACAATAACAAACCAATTATCTAATTGCAGTATGGGTGACAAAGGTTCATAGGTAATATGATAATTGGTGTGCACAGAAAAGAGAACTAACTACAGTGGCTCAAGAAGATTACTCCCTAAGCTTTCTCCATTCTCAGGTTGCTACAAGTTTGTTTATTGTCCTTTGTCCTGCTGTATCTATACTAGCTATTATACATTAACGTATACGTATCAAGGCCAGTAAATTATTATTATCCGCGAAGTGTGGATACATGAATTTCCGGTAGTTTCATTACTTTCATTGATATTGCTGCAGACAAATTTGATAGGGATATTTATTGTGTGGAACTTGTTTGTGGAACAGTTGCGCAAATGCTAAAAATACACACATACAGAGAGCAGCAAGCCATTACATGATTTGAATGATTTGATTTCGAGAAAATTTGAGAAGTGTATTATTTGTAATGCTGAATACAGACGTATAACGGATTCTAGAAATTGTCTCAATTAAATTCATTGTTTTCATTTGTCTGACAAAAAAAACAGTAAAACTTCCCGTTTTTGTCTACTTTGATCATAATAACACCACAAATCACTAATTACCCGGAAAGAAGTTCGACAAGACTACGCTCATAATAGAATAAAATATATCAAAAGATTGATTGATATTTGGCGGCAATCAATATATGTATTACCCTTAATTTGAAGAGACGATTACCAACTTTCTTTAATACCGACCTTCGACTGCTGTTGCTTTCATAATAATTCAAGCATTAAATTGACAATTATGAATAATGATCATCAATCATCCAAGTATTAACGTTCTTTACAACTATTTGAACAACAATATATAACATATCATGTTTGGAATAATTCTATGAAATAAATTTCTATTCAAATTTAACAAAACAACTTGGTTTTTAAGAATATTGCGCTTTATTGGTGTAGGAATTTGCCTTGGCGTAATCACAATCAGTAGCCCATCCAGGCTGTTTGTAAGTTGTTATACAAAACGATATAGTACCCAGTTTTTAGAATAATCTGGTCGATAAATTTTTCTAAGGCACCTAGTTTACTAATTCCCGAGTGGTCAAAGAGCTACGGAGGAAGATTGATTACATGAAGTGATTGCATTAGCAGGGGAACAGGATGCTTGGGAAATATTTACTGGACTAGAATTAATTATTTTTGGTTTACATTCGGTTTTAACTTCATTTTTTACATAAGATGTGTAAACATCATAGCACATTGATACACAGTTATCATAAAGTACACGGTACTTTAGAGGTAGACAAAAAAAGTTGAATAGCTGTGCGGGTGGCCAAATCACCCATTCTGCTAAATAAAGTCTCCATGATTTACAACGGAGTTCGTCCAAAAATTCCTTTGCAGAACTTTCCTCCAGTATTGCAAGTGTCACAAAAAACGTTCCGATTGTAACCGGTGAACATATAATTTGATCCAATAACATCTGCAAAACGAAGAAAAAGATCAAAACAAAATTAAAATCATTCCTATGAATTGTTTCCTAATCTTGGACCATTCCAATGACTGACCTTTTTCACCGCTGTTTTAAATGCTTGTCCAGGAAGTCTCTTATCCAACCAGATATACCAGTAATGACAGACAACTCCTATCGTTACTCCAGACACACTCATGTTCCTACATCTAGTCCAATCAAACTTCCTCTCGTTGTCTTTGTATTTCTCATACTTTTGTTCGATAGAGTCACCAATTCCAGAGAGTGAAGCAGATAATCCAATATTCGTTATGAGCAAATGATTTTGGAACATGTAATTCGTCCCTGTCCTGACCTTGCTGATTAGCGTACTGTTGAAGAAACGACTGAAGACACGCGGTGACACCCTCATGGTTAATAATACTAAACGGTGTGTAGCGTTTAACGCTATTGAAAGAGAAAATTCATCAAACATTTAATTCATCTTGCATAAATCTTAAAACCTTAATTTGAAACCCTTAAAAATATGTAGTAATAGTAATAAAAAATTCATCTTAAATATATGTCTATTACCTTTAACATTAACACGCACGTGAACTCAAATTGGAACACGCACGTGTATGTAGTTGGAACTGCACCTGCACTGCAATTTGCTACTTCTTTAGTTTAACATTTGGCTAATGTTAAAAAATGAAAATAAAACTATATCGCAAATTAAATGGTCCTGCCATTAATGGAAAATTGATAAGAGCCTCATTAGCAATCAACTAGCCACTATCAACTGTAGAAATATGTAAACCGTAACATGCTGCAAATTGATTCCAAACATTTAAGTTTAATTCATGGAACATTTTAAGATGGAAACACCTGAAGCACGGACATAGTCAATAAATTCAGGTGGCTCCCATAACCGCCCTTTATGAACACTCGATGGTTCGCTAAGTTTATTATAATGTAATACTTGTGATTCTTCATTGTATATTTGCTATGTATATGAAGTATGAAGACCGTTCCTTTCTCACGTCTCGATTTACACCAAAAGTGGTTTTATTAGTTGATTTTCATTTCATCATCCATCATCATTCATCGATGCTGAACTTGCTTTCAGACAAGAAGATCCAAGCTCTAATATTTTTCACCTATTTATCGATAAAACTATCGATATAACAATGTCAAAGAAGTTTGTATCATTAATTGTTAGACTCAAGACTAGACTCAGTCTTAAAAACACTATTATCATTATGTTCATCACCCATAGCATAAGATTTCCAGCCAGAAGAAATTCCCTGGACATACCCCTCTGTCGCATCCTTGTCCCGTGTGATGCAACTGATCATTTCCCCCGCTTGGTCCCTATGGACAAAGTTAAAAATATGTTAACTTTTGGATATTAAATTTAATTAGTTTCTTTTCCCTAAATTATCTTTATAGCGTGTATACCAGAGTATATCACAATTACTTCATACGCAATAAATCTATTTTAAAATAATAATTTAAAATATAAATATTTTGAAAATAAATCTCAATTTCTCAAATCTCAACGATAAAGTTGTCCAGAACATTTGAACGCAAGTCAGAATAGAATGCCTCCGAAAGGTAAAAGTAAAGGTAAAGGAGGTAGGAGCAAGAAAAGGAAGGAGCCTCTGACAGAAGAGCAAAAAATAAAGCAGGCTGAACAAAAGGCCTTGGCTGAAAGGGAAAAGTTAATAAGAAGGAAAAGATTAACTACAGCATTTCTGAAGGTAAATTTTTTTATATTGTGATTGCGTTGCGACTGACTCAGATGGATCAACTATTTCGCAGTCTTCTGCATAAAATAATTTATAACACATTCAACATTTATGTTTTTGAGGATACATGTCCATGTATAACTTTTAATGTGATTTCACGCAGCTTAAAAAAGACAAAGAATATCAGCTTATTAAGCTAAACGAAAACAAGCTACTTGATCTGTGGCGACCACGTTTAAGGAAGCTAAAGAATGATGAACTTCTCGAAGATTTTCAGGTAAATAAACCTTATAATTAACGAAATTTATTTTGACTTGCTATGCGGCTGTAAGGTTTTCAATTCGGTTATGTAATGGAACGCAACGAATTATATAATCTAGCGCCACCGCGTCATATTCTTGTTTTTAAAAAATGCACATAAATATGTTAATAAAGGTGGTTTTTTAATCTTTTTCAAACAGGCTTACCAAACAGCGTTTGAGAGAAACCTGCAGAAAAAAGATGATTTAATTGATGCTTTGAACGATCTGATGAATCAAAATGACGAGGAGTATGATAATGCATTTGATATGCATATCCACAACCTTGATAATATCCTCGGTAAAAAAATATGATTACGAAATACGCATATTACATAACATTTTCTGGTTTATTGGGTCCATGTCTACTAGGTAGATTTTTGTGGTTTTAGAATTTTATAAGAGACGACTCAACCAAGTACGTGGAATGTACGGGGAGGCAAGGCAGAACTTACTGAACGTTCTAAACGATGAAAAATTCAGAATGCAAAGTTACCAGGATAAGAGTCTACGGTATTTGCAAGGTGTTATGACTGCTGTCAACATGAGATATCGAGAAATGGCGTCAGATTCCAAGGCAGAATTGTTTGTTCGTCAAGAAGAAATACGAAATAAGGTTTGCGGAAATTTTTAGGTTTAGGTACTTACTTTCTACGCATTTTAAAAATATGTTTTTTTCATGCATGGTTTACTTTTCCCCTCAGGCCAATGAAGAAATGCATACTGCGCAAGTGGAATGCGAAAGACGCATGTCGGAAATTTGGAAGCAGTTTGCGGAATGGCTGGTTGACTATGATGTACTGTCACGCAATTTTTCAACTGGTTGTAGGAAAGTGATGCATTCATTTGTTAAGTTATCTGTGTTTTTTAAATAGCAAACTGCACTTCCTTTGAAGACGGAGTATGAAGAAATTCGTACGAAGGACGATTCGGTTGTGGCTACCATCGAAGGACAACTGAGGAAAGTGCACAGCTTTCAGGTAAGTAATTTAATCATCATAATATAGCCATTTTAGCATAGGTACATACATGTTTGGACAGATTGCATACTCATCAACTCATCTTGAATTTTTGTTGCCTATACATTATAGCGAGGTTTCCACAATCTAACAAAGCAGGATAAGAACTTTTGCGTGGCTCTCCAAAAATATCTGGATGAACTAAACAGTAAAAAGGATGAACTCCGCGCAGCACACAGACTGCAGCAGCGTCGTTTCAATGATTTCAAGCGAACTGGACATGATAATATTCGGCATTTGGCTTTACTCACTCGAACAGTCGTGGATAGACTAGATGACATGATTAAAAAGCGTGAAACTTTGTTGAGATGTGTTGAGCGCTGTCGTAAAAATGAAATGGACAGTGAAATCATAGATCCCTTTCTGTACCACTGGAAACTTGAAGCCACGCAAAAGGTGGAGCTTTCGCAGGAGCACAAATCAAAGGCAGTATTACCAAATGGGATCGACCTTGGCGGATATGCTTTCATTCCTTCTAAAATTGATCATCATTTGATTTGTGAGTGCGATCCTTGCACCTGTGAAGTACAGACAGAGGAAATTGATCAGTCTGGCTTAAATGCACCCATCAGCAAAGTAAAATATGCATATAATATGAAACAATTAAAATAATCATACCTATTTGCAGATGATTCTAATCGTATCATGTATGTAATTTTGTGCATTTTGTAATAGTTTATTTGGGAATACTCTGTCTTGGAGAAGTTCTGGATTCGCTTAAATCGTGTCAATTTGGAAAGACGGGTTCTAACCGGCTATAATAAAGAGCTGAAGGATGATAACCTTAAATTAAAATTTGCTCTTCGTAGTTTCATGGGAGGGATGAATCCTGAAAATCAAGACTTGAAAACATTCGCAGATGAACTTATGGTAATACCTGGTTCTCCCATTCCTTTTTATCCTCATTCCTCTGCATCCCCTTCTCTTGATTCTGACGACACCAGCACCAATAGAAAGAGTAGTATCAAAATGAAATAGTTTTGCATAACACAAAAAAAAATCAAATCATTCATACAAATACTTCACGACAGATTTTGCAGTTTAATAGGGTTTTAATTATAAAATAGCTTTCTCTTTCGCTTAGACATATTTTTGAATTTTCAATGTTAAAAATGTTACCCAACTTAAAATTCGACTACTAAATACAAATTACATTTATCTTCAACATTTAGGATCGCGCTAAACGGAAGTATGAGATTTACTATAACAGAATGGTGCGTGAATGGAAACGCCAACAGCGATGTCGCCAAGTTGGTGGACTTCGTGTATTCTAAAAATCGGGTTAGAGATTAAAAAGAAAATTCAGAAATGCAAAAGTGACTTCGATCAGATCAGATGAGAAGGGTAGGGTAGTGTGAAATTCAAGCAAGCAAGAGTACGGAATTTGTGGTTTGTGCAGCCATGAAGGTTGTTGCTAACTGGGCTTCAAACTTGTTATGCAAAGAACAAAATTTCTACACACACGTGTTGGATCCTAAATGTTGTGTAAACTTTACCTTCAACTTTGAACATTCTTTAAAATTAAGATGATAAAATAAAGTATAGTAACTATATGACAATCTTTGTTCATAGGTTTCTCAGCGTGTTTAGCGTGCAAAAAATAATAAATAAAAATACGTTTGAATTCAAAGAGAAAATCACATTCTTTATCCAGCAATATCACTTAAGTTGCTGCGCACATTTCTTAAAAGACAAACAAGTGCCGTTGTATGATGCAAGAACTTTTCAAGTTTACATATCATATATTATCTGTATTATTATATCATGCATACAACGCTTACCACCAGTTTTTTAATGGTGAAAACAGGTCAGTTAAGCCTCAGGAATAAAATCATA
>JAQFZH010002970.1:0-14960 GCA_034695485.1 Entomobrya nivalis | reverse complement strand
CTGTGGAATTTTTCAGATTTTTTACCCTTAAAAACCTCAGTGCCCTGTGGAATTTTTCAGATTTTTTACCCTTAAAACCTCAGTGCCCTGTGGAATTTTTCAGATTTTTTACCCTTAAAAACCTCAGTGCCCTGTTATTTTTTCAGCATTTTTATGCATTCGATTGCAGGTGCCCTTGGAAATTTTCAGTTTGTTGGTTGAACAGAATTTTTAAGTTATGCGACATGTTTGCTGCTAATTTGCCATGAAATTAACCATATGAATCAAAAAATATTAACAAAGACGGAGTCAATCGAAATCTCAATCGAAACGTCAATAAAAATCACTTAAACGGTACAACTATCGTTAGACTAAAGTCTTTCGAATGAAAACGATAAAGTGACCAATTAAATTTGGACTTGTGTAATATCACCAATATGACATTTCTGAAGATAAATTAAATTTCCAATGCATAATAATACTTTACTATGCATTTTTACTTGATATACTTACCTACGTTCGTATTTAACCAAGTAATCAGTACATCTCAAAATACGAAAAACATGGTCGCTAAATACCATTTTTCATGCAAATCCACTTTATTGTTACTTAGCATTCAAATGTGTAAGTTGACTAAAATAATATTGTAAATTAACGTACCACGGTATTCAAATAAATGTCTATCAATTTTCATTTTACTAAATACACAATGTTGAGTTCATAATATTGGAAGTACAGTTTTAACTTAATTGTGACAAATCTACGCAATATTTTTTGTATGTTTACCTTCTCTAGATATTTTGATTGTGACCTAAATCAAATTTTTCTTAGCAACTTTCTAAATATATGTAAGTAAGTTGATTCAATTTGGCTTTATGATATACATATATTGACTCTTCCAACGATTTGCTAAAACGTTTTTGTTTCATTTTTGTGTGACCTTATTTCAATCCAAATTCACTGTTGCAGTTATTTAATTAGAGAATTGGATTCTACAAATTTAATTATATTTCTCTCCGAATTAGTGAGGTAGTGGCACCTACCTTTAAATAGCATAGAAGTCGTAATATTTACTAATAATATTTCGACTTATATATAATATTGCTTATGGCGTCTATATTAGTGCGTTTTACAGACTTCGTTATTTAAATTGTTTTATAAAAAACACTTGTTTTATCCGAAATTGCTTAATTGATATAATTGAGGTATGAGCATTTCACATAGTAAGCCTTTTGACAGTTTAGTAAAACGAAATTGGGTTCGATTTCGTTAGAATTTTTGTCCTAACCGGTAGCAATCATTAATTATAACAATATTCCTTATTTTTGGAATTTAAAGCACTATGTATTTATTAATAGTACTCAGGAAGCATCATAATATGTACTTCACATGTATATATAATTTACAGCACTTGTTTGATGATTACAATTAACAAATAAGAGTCAATTGGCTTTATTTTAACACTTGTTGTAAGGTTCGATAATAAATTTTATAACGTTACACCTATTGGTCACTGAAGCCTAAATACGATAACAAGTTATCTGTGAAAATGACCATTTAGAAAATCTGAAGTCATGATATGCCATGAATCTGTACCATTCCATTTCATATCTGTATATGTATTTTATGCTTGTATTTTACCAGCCAACATGAAGTAAACGGTTTACGTTTAAGCTACTGTTTCGGTTCCGATACTAATATCGGAAATTTTTCCGATCAAATCCAATCCGATCCAATCCGATATGCGTATCGGATCGGATCGGGGGCGCACCCAATCGGATCGGATATCGGAATAATGCATCGGAATCGGAATTGGAAATTATTTATCATCGGATCCGATATTCCGATATCTTTAAAAGCAGTAAAAATCACAAAAGTAGGGCACTTTAGGTAGTGCAAAGTAATTTTCATACATAATTAAGTTTTATTTACGTCAAATTGTGTCAATTATGCCGTATTTTCATAGCTAATTTGACTTTCTCTTAAGTTTGGCAACAGATCTGAGCACGCCTAATATTTTTTTCTACGTGTAAACCGTAACTTTACTGCTTAAAAACTCGGATCGGGAATTTTCCGATCCGATCCAATCAAATCCGATATTTTCCGATATATCGGAAAACTAAAAAATGATTATCTGTATCGGAAACACATATTCTAATCGGAATCGGATCGGCATCGGAATTTTCCCATCGGATCGGAACGAAACACTAATGGCCAGCATATAGGTCACCCATTCCTAAATAAACATATGCCAGCTTTGTGTCTGCAAACTTTCCTAACAATATCACAGTAAACTTATTGTTCATTGGCAGTAAAGAGAATAAACTTTTGGAAAATCTGTAAAAAAAATCTATGTGGCGGCTTTGAGATTTTAGATAATCGTAACAAGAATTTACCTAGAAATTTCACTTCCGGGTGACTAGGAGTAATTAATATAAGCAAACTGAAAGTCGCACTTCTTCCTATCCAATTAGGTCTAGTATTTTTTTGTGGAAATGTATTTCACGTGATCTTGAAGCGTAGTCCTCAGACAAAGAGAAAATACGCCGGTAGGTATCCAATAATTCCAGTAACCTGACTATATTGAATTACGATTCTGACTTATACTTATCCCTATGCATTTTCAGTTAGATGCTTAGGAACAGTGCTTTGAGTGCTTGTTCAAAATATGCATGTGATGTATTAAAAGTAAGTTTTGCTGGCTCATTTTCCTCATGTGTATTTCAAAGCAGCACATTGGAAAAGTGTATCTATTTTGTTTTAAAGTTACATTTATTCTTTAAGAAGTTCAAATATCAGTTTATTATTTTTCAGTATAAACTTCACTAAAAGTATGGTGTGTTTCAATGAAATTTTCAACATCATATAATTTTTTGATAAAGAATTGATGACACCATATCAGCTTTCAGGGAATATGGTTCAAACAAAAAAATAAACTTTTATCCTAACACGAAATTTGTTTATGAAGAATATATGACATTTTTTATGATACAGCTTCACATAAATATTAAGAAAAAAATATGCGTATTGAAATTAAACTTTCATTTATTAAATGAGTGGAAAATCATTTGCCGCCATCTGTCGCCACTGAAATTGTTTTCAGCAGTTACGCAATCGTTGAAGTTAAAACCTTAATGAGGGAAAGAACAAAAAAGTTGGATTCATAGATTCTTATCAATGTATTTGAAAAATAGGAAACTGTATTCAGAGGAAACACGCAGGGTAATCCAACAACAAACAAAATAGTTGAAAGGTGAGGTACTCTATATAAGTATAAAATTTGAATTTTAAAACAATTAGTTTCGTACTTAGTAAAAATGGAAAAAGCTGGCAAACAGCCGTTATACTAAACACGTTGGAAATCTCCAACATGTGATGTGACGTCAAAAATGTTAAAGGAAAAAGCCTTATTCGAATTACAGCCATGTTGAAGATGGGTAAATATATCGACTTTCACTCTGCTGCAATCTGACATAACAACGTGTACAAATTTCATGTTAAGAGGGATGCACAAGTGGATGTGTGGACTACCACTACCAGTTCCACTGAGCAACTGAATGATCTCCGGATTGATATGGTGGTTTATATCTTCGTCTTTCGGAGAAAGTCATACTGCATCTATCTCAAATTGTGTGTGCACCTTGTTCCTTTCTCTTTTGACAACCTTGCGGTTACATTTTGGCAATTTGTAAGCCTTTTGCATTGTACACAGTTAATGTACAACTATTGTGGATAAAGTTGAAAATATTTTGCTATTGTGTTCGTGGAGCCACGAGAATAGCCATAGAAGATCTCATTTCAGATTTAGCGAATGCCGATAAGATAGAATATGTATGCAAACTTATATTAAATACTAGGACATACTCGGAAAACAAGACAAATGAAGGAAAAATAAAATTGATTAACATTTTCTCATTACTTGTCTGGATAAACAAATGTTCTACTGTTATGTCTAGACAAGATAAAATAGACCTATTTGATGTTACATATGATTTCGAATGAAGTTTGGATTTCATCATCAAAAGCTCTTAAACATTGTTTTTGGTTAAGTATACTTAGAACTGTGGAACTATATTCCATTAATCTTGAAGTAAAGGACAAAGTTGTGCTTGCACGTGTAAGTAATTTAACAATTGTCAACTTCGTAAAATATATCAAGTAAAAACTTTCAAGAGGAGTTGAGTTTAAGATGTTAAAATAAAATAAAACGTAATTAGCTGCACTATGTTCAAACATATGATTAGCTAATATACTTTTCTTGACTTAAAAACTGCAGACGGTTATCAGCATTTTTTTTATTTTCCAAGATTACGAGTCTAATTTTAAGTTTTGCCAGTATTCATGTAACTATCGTAAAATAGCATCAATCTTCGTGAATTCACCCTTTCGATAGCATGAAAATAACTGTGAACTCATAAAAACAACAAACTTCAATTTTCTACTAAACTTTCAGAACTTTATTTGTGACACTTATCGGTACGTTGATAAGTCACTTCAAAGAGCAAGCATCTAGCTCAGATGTTGCTTTGTCAAACTCAGTTGACCAAGAGGATAACTTTACAAAAATTCAAGTGGTATTTATACTACTTTGAAAAAATATCCAAAATTATTGGAAGACAAAGACAGGAAGTGAAAGCTCCGAAAATAACTTTCATTAATAAAGAAAACAATAAAAGTATCAATCAGATAAGCTGATTGATACCGGATATCCCTAATTAAAATAACATTTAACCAACATGAACTCTTGGACTTTGGACATTAGAAAAAGATAACAAAATATTCAGATCTTTCTTTCACTAAAAATGGAAATATGCAATACTTAACCAAAGCCGTACATACACTTCGGGTATTATCATCAAAAAGTAAAAGTATTCTATTGAGTTTACCTTACTTTAATTGAGAAGGGTGGGCTTAACACAATGAGTATGTTTTGTTAGGATTCTTATATACAAATGTCTACTACTACTGTGAACCATATATTGTATTTTTACAAGTTTACGCCTATTTAAGTATAATCTTTAAAAAAAATAAAGCTTTCAAAAGAGCCTTGGAAAATCTTTAAAATTCTCAATTTTTTACATCCTGAGTTTTTTGAGGCAGTTCAATATTTTTAGATTGAAAAATGCAAGCTATCTTATAATGCGTAAATATGTGAAACAAATATTTGGCCACGTTTGCGAGTTTAGGAGTTATAAAAATAATACAGAAGAGATTGACAGCGTAATGGATATTGCTTGTACTGAAGTTCCTTACAGCTTTTTGTAGAACTCGTTATTTTAATATTTTTCTTTTATTCTATGCATTTTCACCAGAATCACAAAAATAAGTTTATAAAGTTTACAGAAAAAAGGAGAATACCCTTAAAATATTGAGTTGCAAATTAGTCAAAAAATAATATTACGTTAAACAACGGCAAATTGCCTTCAAAAGAAATAGAACAACGGGTAATTGAAAACCTACCATCTATTTATAGTAAATTGTTGCTTACAAAAGTGTAAAACCATTGTCGTATTATAACTTCTTGGGATTTTCACTCTAATGATCAAGTTACAGTTTCGATATAATTATTTTTCTTATTTTGACAGACTTATTTGATATAATTAGCTAATTAAATACTTCATGTCATCCAAGTCTAGATTTGTTTAAATTTGCAAGCTTCTCAAGTTTGAATTCAACGTTCTTGTCATTAGGACTAATTATGATATAAATTCAAGGAAAACTAAGTTACAATTTTTTGACATGTAAACAAACTAGATTAGAGATATTTTGATATATCATAATATATAATATATTATTCCTGTTGTTTTAGACAATAAAATGTGTAATAGGGTATAAAAACCAACAAGATTTTGCTTGTCCATTTGTACGTTTAGTTTAGTGAGTGTCAAAATCATGTGTTGTTTTTATTCCAATGAGTGAGATATGAGTAGCAATTTTGAATTTTTGAAGGAACATATGCATACTCCAAACATTTTATTTTAAACTATATTGATTTTTGGACATTATTATTGTTTTCTAGCATTTCCGCTTTGGCGTAATACCAGGATATCTTTTAAGTAGCAATTAACTTCCTTTCATGTACGCCTTATTTTTCCAAAGTCAATGATTCAAATTTAAGGAAAAGTTGTATTACTTTTCTTTTCGCCAAACAGCATTTTCTTCACAATTCATATAAAATAAGTGTTTATTTGGTAGCAATACCAGTCAAATAAACTTTCCAAATGTTCCAGAGTACTGGTTTCATGATGTACCTGAATATTTGCAAAATTTCCATTACAAAGCTGAAAATGAGCTGACACTTTCATGTAACTTCCACTCCAACGTTTCGTTGACAACGTTGCATATATTTTAGAACATGTAAATTTATTCATACTGTTGATACATAAAATATTAGATACACCCTACTAGCACAATCAGACGTATATAGTTTTATTCTAAACCTGTGAAAAAAGCTGTAAACGTGGAAAGAAAACCAATTGTATCGTATTTGTGAATTTACATTAGTCTGCTAGCATATTCCAATTCAACGTGTAATTAATTTAAAATCATCACCATAAGCGACATTCCAACAGGGCTGCTGCCTGTTCCTCGACACTCACCTGATTGGTCGAATTGTTGTGTTGACATTATTCAAACACAGTTTCCCTCTCTCTCTCTATGTTTTTATGCATGCATGTTGTTGACTTCGAAGCCAACAATGCATGGCCTCTGCTAGTACTCAAATAAATAAATAAGAAAATAAATTAAAATAAACTCATATACGACCAGTTAGATTGGATATTTACTTTTCCCTTTATTTAAGACGCATCGCTATATTTTCCCAAGTAGTATGGTGGAAGAGCAAGTCACTGGCAAAATTAAAATCGAGAGTAGCCGACAAGTAGTTGTAACTTGATTAAAAATACTGCCACTTAATTATCTTACAAACAATAGTAATTAAAACTTATAAAATACAAGTTACTTTTACAAATATACTAGTTGACTATTATCCAGCTATACTATTGTCTTCTCAACAAAATAATTACAAAGTTTTTCATGTATTTCAACGTTTTGTTCTCCTAAAGAGTGGAGTGGAGATACACAAATCCAACTCGTTGCACCCTTTTTTCATCCTGTCTGGGATGGGCTGTAATACAAATGCATATGAACAAATTTAAATAAGATATATAATGTTTTTTACAAGTCAATAGTTTTGGGGTTTTAGAAGCATGTGTTAATTTATTAGGATCTAAAAAAATTGGTTTTACCTTATAAATTTATAGGTATCGTATTCGCGAACGTATTGAAGTCATGGCTGCAGGAAACCCACAAAAAGTAATTCATTTGTGCGAAAAGATAATTAGAGGTATATAGTCTATTTATAACGTTTAAATTAAATTTTACCGTAAGCCATATAGAAACAAACGAGGAAGTGATAGAGGACAAATTGAAGAATGTATTTCATATGCCATGCTAAGGTTTTGTCGAATGTTCCAAGAAGAGGTATCTGTGAAATAAGGGGAAATCTTTAAGCCTCGAATTCAATTTAAATGTATTATTCCACAAAATGGATGTAATGAAAAAGTATGCGATGTTAAAGGCTCTTGACGAAACCTTGTAGTTTTCCTGATGAAATGCCTGGGAAATATATTCTACTATACTATTTATCAATAGTAATAATTTCTGTAGAATAGATGCCTAGAAACATTTTAAAGTAATTATACTGCATTTTGCAATGTTGATGCGAACATTTCTTTAATGACCAGACCAGCTACCGGAATAGATCTTCAAATTAGTAATCCGATCTCTGACTTAATTTATTCTGTGTTAAGATATTTTTCCTTCGAATTACAAAGTTAATTAAATTTACTAATATGCCAGTACATAAATGGCATTCTTTCACAAAAGATTTCAGCAGCATCTGTTGCGTTGAAAAGCTATTTTCCTGCTATTACAGATGCATGAAGTTGACCTAATCTCATAATATGCGTTCTATACTTCAATAATTTCGTTGAAATACATACAGTCACAGTAGTACACATTCATTTGCTAAACACAAAATTCGACGAATGTGGTTTTTGAAAATCCCAGAATAAGACTCCAAGGTGGTTTGAACAAAAAATTGGTTTAAATTTAAAAAAAATTAAAAGCTAGGATTTTGACTGAAGGTTGAGAAATATTTACCTACGTTTTGCATAAATGCTATCTCGTGTTTACGCAGCAACCTACATTACATATTTATTTAGAAATCCATGTGAACAATTATTTAAACAAAAACATACGGTATTTTTACCTGTTTACATTTTTCCGAAACGGTGAGTAAATCTTCTGAATAGATTCCCATGAAAATTGAGGGTAATCTACCTACAACAGCCACTATCCAAATGAGGAAAAAGCTAAAGGAAAGAAAGCAGTCACACCGAAAATATTATTCTTTTCCATAAAGAAGATGAATATCACACAAGTAAATCCAATTGAAAGGAAGGAGAGATGAGCAACTAAAATGTTGATAAACCTGCAGTAAATTTATAAAGTTTTGATATGATTGTATATCTTATGCCAAACAATCATGTTATGCTTTAATAGGTTACCTGTTCTTTTGTTGGGTTTCTATTGTAACGATTCGAAAAACTCGTAGATTTACAAGTACAATGAGTAGCGCGATTGCACAGAACATAAACACTAAAGTAAAATTTCGTTGGGTATTATCCCCGGATTTATTTTGATCTTGTTTCGCATAAATATAGGTTATATTGGATGAGACGTAATCACAATTGTGTTGAAAGTTTGCGGAAGTATTTGCCTCAATTTTGTTTCAATCCATTTTATCGTTGAAATTGAATTTATTGATCTTTTGATGATTTTCAGTGGTAAAAATGGATATACCGTGATTTCCAAAAGAACTGAAAGGAAAATGGATAAGGTGAATTAGAAGTAGGAAAAATTTAAAGCGCAGTCTGAAAAAATGCTCTCCTTTCTAATAATTTAAACAACTTATGCTAATATGTGTTTGGGAAAAGGAAAACCCGAGATGTGGCGAATTGACCGTTGCAACATTATTTGGAATCGCAGTGCATTTGCTCACAAAACGCACTGGAACTATATTTCCCCCCATGCAAATGCATGTAAAAATACAAAGCAATAGAGCGTTTTATCAGCAAATGCACTGCGACTCCAAATAATGTTGCAACGGTCAATTCGCCACATCTCGGGTTTTCCTTTTCCCAAACACATATTACTTGATAATTAATGAATTAATGATATCATCCAGTTTGATGCTGAAAAATTCACTGGGTATAACAACAGCAGCTTTTTTCAATTACGCCGTCCACATTTTCCACTTTTTCTAAAGTTTCTCTGAACCATCCCAGTCGGACTAAGCCGCACAAATAGGGATCATATTAGGATGCTCCTTTTTTAGTTTGTTGAGATTATACGGATTTTTGTAGAGAGCTTAAACTTTTGCACCCATCTCTTGCCACTGCTACTTTGCCAATACTTTCAAGTAAGGGAAATGGGATATTTAGAGACTAACTGTTTAGTTTCCGTTTGAAATGGTAAACTCAAATTACCCCATCCACCTCATGTAACCAAGTAGGTTTTTCGACAGTGTAAACGTTTATAAGACATTTTTGACTTGATGAAAGCGCACTTGTGAAATAGTCCGTCGAAAATAGTTCCCAAATTGATTCACTTTAAAGGAAATTGATAGAAAAGGTTATTCTGGAGGAATGTCATTTTCAGTTTCGTTACAACTTTGTTATCCGCACCACGTTATTAACTTCTTTTCGATTCGCATTACTTACACCTTTGACAGCTAATTATATTTTCAAATCTTGGCATCTGAACGTATAATTTAATGTGTTGACATTGGCACATGTTCGTCATAGTATTTGTAATAATTAGGATGTAGGTTTTACAATTTTTCACTAGTTTGTATCACTTTTCAATATTGTATGAACTCTTTCACCAACCACCATAAATGTAGCCTGCTTCTGACATCCTTTCAAGTTTTTGTGGTATAACTCAGTAGAAATTATATGTACACCATAAAGGAAAGAAGAATTGAAAGAGTAGCTGATGACATGGACAATTTCTTAATGTAAGTTCATGTAGATTCATGAGCATATTGTATGAACCACTCGAAAGGATGGTAAAATAATATTTTTGAGAAGAAATGCATACCTGCCT
This sequence comes from Entomobrya nivalis, assembly GCA_034695485.1. Taxonomy (NCBI): domain Eukaryota; kingdom Metazoa; phylum Arthropoda; class Collembola; order Entomobryomorpha; family Entomobryidae; genus Entomobrya; species Entomobrya nivalis. Next base: position 4,811 of record JAQFZH010002970.1, on the reverse strand, counting down.
ATCGGTAACATAATGTTAAAAATGAGACGAATTCTGAAGAAAAGCCCTAAATACATCATATATATATATGAAGTTTTGGTTTAAAAAATAAAATAAACAACACATTTTCAATTATCATGGAAAAATATTTAAAAACGAATCTTTTTTATTTAAAATGTTGTGGGACCGTCCCTGAGGACGATTATTGTTAATCAATTGCCCCTGTGATCCGTTATTTAGGGAAAATTGATTTTTTACAACAATTTACACGAAAATTCATATCTCTTAAATGCTTCACAAGCATTTTGGACAGGTATAACCTAAAAACCCAGACTTGCACAAACAAGTTACATTGCATTTATGCGTTTATAAAGCATCCATTCAAACGAAGGAGACATATTTCAAAGTTTATTTGCTAATAACCAGAAATAGTATTTAACTAACCTTATACATTTTTTAATACTACAATATGTAAGCTACAAAAATCACACAGGATCTGTTCCTGAACTGACATTGTACTAAATATAACACAGCCGTTTGATTGCGCTGTCAAAAACGCTATTTCCTGAATTCTCAAATGGTCCTAGTTACGTTTCGGTTCATATTTTTCTACACAATGACAAATTTGTGAAAGTCTTTGGTGTTTTGATAGCTTAGCTTACTCGGCTTTGCATAATGCTATGAACTTCTCGATATCTTCTGCTTGAGAATTTCTGAGGTCACTTCAAAATTTACCACAATTTTGATTTTTCCTTTACAAACCGTTTTTTGAAACAAATCTGCAATCCCTCTTTGGACGCTGTTCCTGATCTTTTTTGAACCTGGGTCCAACTTTTTTTGTGTCAGTCTTTATGCCTAGTTCCATAGCTTTAATTTACTGTGGGGTTGATGGCTTAATTCCCAATTTCATGGTAGCAGCACGAACCGTAATGGGAGGGTCCTTCACGAACTTTTGAAAAGCTTACTTTTACGTTCTAAGGGGCCCAACGGAGGTATGTCTACGGTGATTTTTGATGTGGCCGGTTATATTTGCAGTGTTACACCTAATAATGATTCTGAAAATCGTAGATCACCATATGTCGTCATTTTGTATTTTTTTGATTGTCATGACCTTTGACCTTCCGGTGAAATTTTCGCTGTAGGAATAAACGCGTTTTTGAAGCCCTTTATTTTCTGCAGTTTTCATGGTGGATAAGACACTAAATGATCCGGTCTTATATAATTTTTGTACCTTAACTTTAGCAGTATTTAAATATATATCTGGTTAGTTAAATACCTTTTCTGGTTATTAGCAAATAAACTTTGAAAAATGTCTCCTTCGTTTGAATGGATGCTTTACTTTAATTTTTACAAGAGAATTTAGCCTATCTACTTTGGAGCCAACTAAACTGACTTCAATTCCAAATCATACAATATTGCATGCAAACATAATTGAACCTTTCTCCATTTCTAGGAAACCCAAACACATTTGGATGCCAGATATACTATGAGAAGACTTGCAATGTTAGACATGGTAAAATAGTTAAACAAAAATGTTCAACAGATGTGAAGCATTTTTATTGCTCTGAGCTGCAGTTGCGTTGAGATTAATGTTTTATATTAGTCTTTCTGGGAAAATCAGACTGCATCTCTTTCGAATTATATATGCACCGTGTATCTTTCTCATCTATCATGTTATGTATAACCAGTATAGTTGCAGACAAAATTGAAAGCACGTAATCAAAGTCATTTTCTTCCCTTTTTGTCAAAATTTGAACATGATTGATGTTACGTGAGCTTTCCAACGAATTTCAGATTTCATTATCAAAAGATCTCTTATATTGCTCCTGCTTACACATCAAGCCGTTGAACTGTATTTCAATTTCAAGACGAATATTTGCTTACACGTTTGAGTAGTCACAAGATTGCAACTTTGCAAGATTGTTAAAAAGATCAAACAAAAAATTTAAGGGTAACTTTTCGCTTGACTTTCAGACGTAAGATTTTGAAAAAAAGTAATTCAATTGTAGTAGCAGGTTCACATAAATAATACACGTGCATTATATTTTCGTCTAAAGAACTCATGTAGCTTTCAAAAAACCTTTTTTTTTCGTCAAAGTCTACACATCAAAATGCTTTTCACAAACTTAGATAGGTCGTTTCGTCAAAAATATTTATGCAAATGATTCATTCATATCCACTGCTTTTTCGACAGAAATCAAATATTTATTTTAAATTCCTTCGTTCGTCATTCATCTTTCTCTCAGTCAATATGACATTATCTGGAGAAAATATTGTTCCTTTTATCAACAGTTTTAGGAAAAAAGTGGTTTTTGATGGCAGTATGTTCCATCTTTTTTATTCAACCTCGACTTATTTTAAATGCATTCATAGGGAAAAGGGCTTGCCGAGCATCGGTCACTTTAGAAAGATTTTAAATTAAGTGAATGTACTACCGTACTACATAAAATATTATACATATTATGACTGAATGAATAGGTTATAAATTTGTAATTTTTGGCTATCTAAGTTTTTTGACGAGTAAACTATTTGGCGAATAAACCTAAATATTTGATGTATAAACCTTTTGATGTGGGAACCTCATTGTGAAAATGTTTTGATGTATAAACCAAACACTATCAAAAACAAAGAAAACCTGCTTTACCTGCGATTATAACGATGTAGCTGAAACAACGAGATTTTAGTAATGGTCGATGTTGATGCTATTGAAAAGAGCTTTTTAATGGCATGCTCATTAAGATATGTTTAAAGTTAAAAACAATTACCTCAATTTATGACCAGCTGAGGTCACCTAAGGACCTAAAATGACAAATGGTACGTCATCGACTTATAGAGAGCAACATTTAATTGCACACTATGAACAGGATGAAATGTTTTGACTTTGACCTTCAACTCTGCTGTTTGATCCATGGGACTGGAAATTGCCAGGGTTCTTGCTATAGACCATAGCATCTTCAGGAAAATTAGTTAGCTTGTTCTTAAGTTATCGTGCCAAGGGAAAGACAGACCGACAGACTACCAAACATGACGCATGACTTTGTTTGTAAAAATACATAAATGCTATACTTAGAGTGCGGTCGAACATAAATATCATATCACTATAAAAAATTACAGTCGAAAGGTAAAAGTACTTTATTGATTTTGTCATCCTACATATAAAAAGCTTTTTAAATACATTGTTAACTAATTGATATATTAAACTGGTAATATGCTTACAACCAAATATGATAAATGGACAACTTATAAATGCAACTTCAGAAATTTTAAAATCTGGAAAATATTTACACCTCAATGGAAATTGTTGGTACTTAATTTCAGTAATAGGTTTTCATTGAATACGTAATATCATTAGTAAATCCGTGATTTGGTGAAATCGATTTTTTTTCTTTCGGGTTCCCATAACCGTTATGGGTAGATATACTTACTAGACATTTTCTTCGTTCTAATATGAGTATAGTAGCAATTTTGAATGTTTGATGGCTCCTGGCGTATAATTCATTTATTTAGTTAACATCAGGATTACCTATTTGTAAGCCAAAAAAATCATTTTTGCCAATTTGAGCCCGTTTCATGTTTTAGGCAAACTTGAAAATTTCAAATTTTGTTAAATCCTTTATTACTTTTCTCTTGACCAAACAACACATTTTCCGAATTCCGACCCTATTAGCATTATTTTTTTTAGCAAAACTACTTACATACTATGCATAATATTTGTAATTCAACGGTCTTATTGACAAAGTGACATACTTTAAACATACACGTGACATTTTTTTCATACCATGTATACATTGAAAATGTCTAAAACAAAGTCTCAATTATATACCATGTTTTTAAAATGGAACATTTCAAAAACTGGTACAAATGTGAGCGTGGAAAGAAAATAATTTTTGTGAACTAATTTCGTTTGCAGACATTTTCCCTAAAGACATTTAATTAAAATACTGCAAAAACTAAACTAAATTCTCATATGAACGGCCAAATAAAAAATATTTAGTTTTCCTTCTTTAAACTAACATGCAGCTTGTCTTTCCCACACAACATTTAAAAAACATACAAATTGGTGGCCAAATACAAAATACCAACACTCTTTGATTTTCATAAATAACTAATTGTAGCATCATAAAAAATATTGAAATTTATTTATCTCACTAACGATAACAGTCAATATCCAAATAATTACTTTTGAAAATACAATTAAAACTTCAGCTTCTAATTTAAAAGCAGTTGGACAATTTTTCTTTTGAAATTTACGAACAAATTTACACGTCGTAACAAAATTTATGCTTATATATACGCAAGCTATAATACAATTTGAGAAGTTGGTCATATAGTTATACCATTGTTTCTTTAACAAAGTGTTCACAGTGTTTTCCATGTACTGCACTGTTCTGTTCTTTTACATGAACACAAGTTCTGACCATTCTAATCTGAGACTCCCCTGCTAATGGAAATTCCTCCCAAGCAGATAATTGTGGGTAGCACCGGAATATAATATGTGTATACAAAGTAATTGACTTGTCGGACGTCGTCCCGCTCATGGCCACAGTTGAAATTCTACTCATATCTCCTGTTGATTCATGTGCCATTTTTCCTGCTACCCTTTTCTTCCTTTTCTCCTTGCCAGTTTTCGTACACCTCTTGTTTTCGTTCATGCGTGAACTTTTTGATTGCACGTCAGCTCCTTGTTGGATCGTAAACTCATTTCTTATGAAGTTTCTCATACAGATTCCCAATCCTTTGAATATGACTGTCGATGTTTCCCCATGTAAAATGACGTAAATGAGTGGGCTCAAAATAAATAGTGAACTAGATAGAATGACGAGAGCAGTTAG
>JAQFZH010002969.1:0-14960 GCA_034695485.1 Entomobrya nivalis | reverse complement strand
TATACCTGTTTCAAATCAACTTTCACTTTTTCGCATAGATTTACCCTACATACTATACTTTTGCTTGCTTGCTTGCTGATAGATAATTGTACACACTGACATTTGCGACATTCACGGAAAGTTCTTTTCCTTTTTTGTTGAAAACTTGAATTTGTTTTTCGTTGAGTTTCACCAACTCAAATCAGTATTACGAATGCTTTCTTTGACGAAGGCCTTCACTAACATTCCTAATAAATACACAGCTCAATTTGACATGTTCCTCGCTGTCTGCTCTCTGCTGTGTACCGTATTTTTGCTAGTTTCATGATGAAAGTTTAATATTGTTAAAGGTACCCTACACAATCGTCACTTCAAAAGATGATTTTCGACAAGAGGCACCAGTCACAAATCTAGCTGCTTGTGTAACTAATGCAATGCATGCTCCAGGATCTTTCCCTTTAAAAAATTTAACACTATGTTTATACCATGGAAATCATCACATCACTTATAGGTATAAAAATGAGGGAAATTACTTTCAAAAGTGGTCGCTTTTGCACAACTTTGTGTAAAATGAGTGTGTAAGTATTTAGCTGTCATGCAATTTCTTTTTTTCCGAACTAGATGGAATTTCTAAAGAGTTGTTGAAATGAAGTAATGGGATTATAAATGATTCTTCTCTCATTCAATGTCCCAGACTTTTTTTTACTTTTTTTCACAGCAGTACAACATTCCATGTTTACTGTGTTACATTAAGCTACAAGTGAGATAAGAGAAAATGATAGCAAACTACTATTACATTCCTACATATTATATGTACATAAATGTGCCACTTGTTTAGACTCAAAAGAATGTACATACCACCGTACATGCTCATTGAAAAACACGTAGAAACACGCGAGCAAAGGTCTTTTTATATGCCAACCAACGATACTTCAACCTGTCGGTCTGTTCGTTTCGAGCGTTCATTTCAACTGAATAGCATCATGATGTCGAAAATTAAATTGGAGCTTTTATAGTAGTTGCTGTATATATTACTTATAATCAACCTATGCTACTCTCGTACATTTTGCCAACATTGAAATACTGACTTTTTAGATGGACTGGATAACTATTACGTAGTCATTTCTATATGCTCAGTGAGCTGAGTGGAAGAGCCGGAGAGAGTCAGCCGAAAGCGACCCTATCCTTTTTAAGGTCTCTCTCTCTGTATAACATGCAAGTATTCAAGTTTATTTGTTATATTTATTTCTAATCCTTTGATCTTATTACACACGTACCTTGGTTTTCTCCCAGCATCGTGTACCTGAGGAATGGATCCGGATGCGTATTATGTGGGTTGAGAATAGCAACAGGGCTGTTTTGCAGGTAGTTGGCATAATTCCATGATGGCATCGTGTTAGCTCTCGGTGTTGGTCGGTCAATTATGTCTATCAGCTACGAGAATCAGCAATTACAGACAGAGAAGAAAAAACAGAAAAAAACGAGACAAGAGTTTTTTAAGAGGAGGAAGTGTGTGCTAATGAGTTTGATTAGATCAAGTAGAATTATAGAGCTTTAGGGTATTTGCTGCTACTGTTCACTGTTATTAGTGTCATCATGCAAGTTATTTCTATGAATGACCTATATAAATATGTACAAGTGTTATATATTATGGTGCACACATTAGTCTGATCAGTGCGACGGTCCTTTTGTCAGCTAGCAGAAGAGAGGGAAAGAAAGGTATAAAGGGTAAAATGGACCGTACAAAGTAGATGTATTGTATGTATTGTTTCGGTCCATGACCTTTTTTGGTGTAACATGTGGTGGGTTGGGTGACTGAGAACAATATACAGAGATTACAAGTACAATTATAGGAAAAACATTGGTTTAGCGTGTACTGAAACGCGTTATTGGAGACTAGATATGGTTAATAGCTATTAGTAATGATGAGAACTTAGTGATAATATTAATAAATAAGATGTATTACATGAATGATTAAGTGAGGTTATTTGTAAGAGGATTATAGTCAGTTGTGTAAGTGTTGATATCCCATGACCTGTTATGTGTACAGGTGAATCAATGAAACTGTCACTTGTTATAATAGTATTAAAGAGAAAATAATAAACGAGAAAGAAGAGAGAGTCGTAATTTGGTAATTACCTCAAAGTTAAAGGGAATTATTAGCTGCATGATACATAAAAACAATATACGCGCATGCTTATTTTTTGCTGTATATACATCATCCTATGATAATTATTTTTTAGATAATATATCATGACTTATAATTTTTATAGTAAAAAAAATTGGATCACCGCAGTCCATACCTTGACACAGCAACAAATCACAGTTAAGAAAAACGTAAGTCCAAACAGGGCCAAATAGTAAGGAAAATCGCTGGTCATGAAGACTCCTTTTGAAAGACAATTGGGAGCTACTACTTATGGTGTAGATTATTATGATTCCGAGAAGCAAGACAAGACCAATTACAATTAAAAATTGAGATAACGACTTGACGTTGTTCTCCTCAAGGAAAACCCGGTGTCGCAACTAATTTTCTGGCTTCTGAATATTTGAGAAAGTATCTTTGTTGTTTGAAGTACCAGTACCAGAAAGAAAAACAGTTTCTCTTTGAGTACCAATTGTGATGATGATGGCTGTAGTCGGTAAGAGTTCGGGAAGTTGATGGTGATAAGTTTGGTGACTACGAAGAATTATTAATCTGGCTAGAGCACAACAACAGTCGAAGAAACCACATCTACCGCCACCACAATGACAAACAAGGTAGCTGGAATGACAGAAAATGGTAATGAAATACAATAATATGTCCCGCTTTCTCCAGTTAATCGAAGACGTAGTGATGAGGAGAGGAAAAGGCGATGCGATGGAAATATAGTAGTAGCAGCAACAGCAGTCCTACTTGAATCACCACAATAGCAACAATATTTTTGTGTCTACTTGATGTGCACCCACCACCACCACTGCATTCACCACAAACAGAGATTCTGGACTCCTGACTTTAAGTCCTGTGGGTATAAAAAATGCTTGTGTTGCTGCTAATGTTAATGACAATCACGCCGTGCTCGTTGTAAAGGGGACTGTTAAAAGATATCTTTACTGCTGACGACAGGGACGATGATTAATTTAGCCACGCAATCAACACCACGACTGCTGCTGCGGCCACTACCACACTTACTTTTAAATCCAGGAAAAAATAGGTGGAGGTTGACGACGATGACGGGAGGAACGATCCAGTGTTCTCCTTTCTTGGTTTTTTCTTCTTTTACTTTTTTAAAATGCGCTTTCTTCAAATCATTAGAAATTTAGTTATAATGGTATACGAAGTGGTGGTGGTGATGGTAAAAGGGAAATGAATAGGGTCTGTACTTTTGCTGTTGTTATTCCATTCATTTGTAACAAAGAAAGTTGTGCTTGCTCCCTATCCACTCTTCTCTCAACTTTCTCTTTCAACTGTGATACATATTGTTCACTATTTGTTGTTTGGGATGCTGGAGCTACTGCAGGTAATGATGTTTGTCGGGATTATGTTATTTTGCAAATAACCATGCGGTGGTAACAAGGCAAAAAGAGTATCATATAATATTAGTATAGTACTACTACTGGTCGCTGAGCTAAGCGTTCTTACACTGCCGACTTTGTTTGGATAATAATGACATTTGATTGGATTGCTTTTGTTTTCCTACGAAACTTTAAGCCGACACAGTAGCAATTATGCGAAACTCATTGATTGACGATTTGACTCATGCGAAGAAAGTCATTTAAGAAGTTAGTTCAATAAATAAAGTTTCCAAACTCTCCCCAGCTCTTGTTGCAATGAGAAATTACTGTATCCACGATTCATTCTTTGGATCACAAGGAGAACCCAAAGCTTTTGTTGCTACTCTTGATTATTAGGACAATGGTGGTGGCTCGATGATGGATTAGAATCGTTGGCTAACGCTGAACCATATATACAACTACCCAAGAGAAAATCGTACATCCCTCTGTATCGTAGTTTATGAATTTAGCACTATAGATTAATGACTGATTGGCGTAATTAGATAAGGATTTCTACAAAAGTTTGCTACTGAGAGAACATGTAATATTTCCTTTTCCTTCCTGAAGATCGATTTCTCTTCCCTCCTCGTCACACTTCACGAATCGGGTACTTGACATATGTTCATTGCTGTTTCGGCTTCCAACAATGTAGTACATAAATACACGTAGTTTTTCTCTTAGCTACCAAGAAAATATAATAATAACGCACACTTGTTAAGCTAGTAAATAAAGTTGTTTCGCATTACAAAACGGAAAAAGAATGATGATGGTCCTGGTGTGTGTGTTTTCTTGTGATAGAAATATGTTGTAATCGTTAGCAGTTAGTTGCTGTTTCATCCAACTACTGGTTGCCTAGTTGAACTAATGATTCTAAATCCTTGTTCCTTCCCCTTCGTCTTTATTACTCACGTTAACTAAGTACCAATGCACTTGATGCAGCAGTAGCGAGGCTCGACCATTTTTTCTCCCTGCCTTTTTGATCGTACGTCGCTTCTATTCAAGAGCAAGTACGCTGTGCGTACTGTGTGTATTTTCAGCAGTTCCACACTGAATGGCAATCCTTTCTCGACACGTCTCAATTATTGTCCTTTTTATCATTAAGCTAGTGTAATGGTGGCAGGACTATAACCAGCAGACACAAAAAAGTAGTAAGCACTATACCTCCTCGTTTTTTTAGACTCTACATTCACCATTGTTACACAGTTCATGTTCTCACTTTTCCATTTTAAAGCTACTACTCACTCACTTGATGTGCCTCTTCGTCCTCCTATTTTGATAATGTGATTGGCCTATTTCGTCTTCTTCTCTCCCCGTCTTTATTGTATATTTAAAAAATAAAAAGCTCCTGTACAATGTGTCTTAATCGGAAATACCCAAACGGGAAAAGGGTTCCCCCCGAAACACTTTCCTGAAAGAGCGAACGTGGACTGGGACCGTGGACTGGAGTAGCTCAGCATCTGCTTTCCTTCCTTGCGACGTCCGTACAACTCAACTCTTTCGCTGTTGCTTTTCAGCTCTCTCTCCCATTTTTGCCCTGCTTATAAAGGATGCACGTCGGAAGATGATGAGAACGATGCTGCCGTTGATGGTGGTTGGTGGCGATGCTGATATATGGTGAAAACTCCAGCTCTACAACGTTCTCTCTCTCTCACTTACTCCTCATGCTTCCTTCTTACTTACTGTTGGAGAAGCCAGTTGCTTTTCCATTTTTCTTTCTGTACTATAAGCGTTTCCCTTTACTTGATAGTGTGTGTTCTGAAATATATACGTATTTACTCTTCGATTTTTATCCTCACAGGCATACCAAGCAGTCACCTCACGTTTAAAGAAACAGAAAGAGTGAGTGAAAAGAGGAAGACTAGCCAAAGAAAAGTGGGAAAGAAGCACCACCGCCGTACATCAGCTTTTTCATATTTGAACCACCACCACATGTACCTAATATAAATGTTATAGCATGGGAGTATCTGTTGGAGAAACAACAACAGAGGAAAGAGAGAGAGATAGAGAGAGAAAGAGAGGGAGGGAGAAAGTAAAGGCACACAGACACACATTAAAGCAACTAAGCAAGCATAGGGATCGATCACAGTTTATTGCAAGTAGTGAAAGAACACGACATCCTTCTGCTGTTGGTGTAGCGCAGTTTGTCTATTCTCAGAAAAGAAGATGGATACGTGAAGGGACAAAGGGGAGAGAGAGACAAGAAAACCATTTGAAAAAGGAAACAGTACTGGAAAAAAAGTATCCTTGTATGATGATCATCAACATTACTCCTTGCACTGCTGGAAGCAGGGTTAAAGCAAAAGCACAACTGCCAACCGCCAGATAGTTTTTTTACAGGAGGAACAGTGGCACGGAAAGCAGAGCAGCAGAGGTAGGTGAAGCTTTTAGCCTTTCAACCATTTTTATCTTAGGGAATGTGCGTGTATTATTATGCACAAAAAAGTGTAATGGAATAAAGAGCAGCAGCTTGGAAAGATGAGTAATACAGTGGCATTCGGAGAAAGGAGAGAGGGAGAAAAAAGAGGAAAAAACAAGAGAGACACTAGATTGAAAGGACAAGAGAATAAGAATGCGCGATGGAGAAGAAGAAAAGTAAGCAAAATGACTTGCTGTGTTAACAACTGCTTTGCTTTCGGTTTTCTATTCTTTTTTACTTCTTCTCCTTTTTTTCTGCTCCTGCTGACTAAACCTTTTTTCAAGAGAAATAGCTCCAAATTGCCTGGTGGAACTATTGCAAAATCTTTTTCTATTCTATTTGAAAATGAGCAACAGACAGTAGAGTGGTGCTAGTTTTGTAATAATAGCATTCTAATGTTTTCATACATCTTTTCTCTATTTTCCTTTGGAATAAAATAAACTACACGACACAGGAACAAAAAAATATGCATGCACACATAATAGGAAGAGGGAGCAAAAGAAGAAGGAACAAAACACAGGGAACCGGATGAAGATTTTTTTCCTTTCTCTTTCTCTCCTTTTCTTCCTCAAACATACACTCACACTTGATTTTGGTTCAACTTGTCTTTTTCGACAAACACGTTGTGTTTGTAGATGTGTGAAGAAAACTTTTTTTCTTTCGACTTTTTTTCAGAGTATGGAACAAGTATGTATTGTGTGAGAAAAATATGTCAACAGAGAAACAGCAAAGAACTTTCTCCTAACGAAAAATCTACAAACACCCCAAAAGAATTTCTACTTTCACCTTACCAATCCATGTGCAATCCTGCTTCCTGCTTCCTATCATTTCTACACTTGGTATATGTACATATAACATGGTACCTGGATTTTTAGATATATTTCTGCACTTTCCTTTCTTCTAGATGTATATTTTTTGTACTAGTTCACAAGAGAGAGAAAGAGAGTACTCTTGATCATTGCCAGACAATTTAATGGACGTCATCCTAGATGAAGCTGATGCTCCCACGTTTCTTGCGTAAACTTCATAATATTTACCACCGGTTTCCATCTGACTGCACACCTTTCTTTCTTAGTCTTTTCCCTCTGATCTTCTACTTGTAAGTAAAATCGTAGCACAATATACTTTATGCATATGTAACCTGTGTTATTCAACTGACGAGATGCATCAAATTGGTACATACCTGATTTCATTCCTTATGTATGTACATATATTGGGCACTTTCCACTTTTTATGTACGTGCTTCTCATTTTATATTTATTCGAAATTATAACGTTCACCCATGCATGCCCTTTTTAGTTGGTGCGGAGGAGGACAAAAAAATTTGCGTGGTGACTGTGACAAAATTCTGTGTTATAAAAACATCATAAACATATCCAAGTGTATGAAACTACAGAACAGTGGAGCAATGTTCTAAAAGTTTTTTTCACCATTACAGTATCCACTTACCTTTTTTCCAGCTAGTCTTTAGTAAACTCAGCTAACGACAAAGTTTGCGCCTTTACCACACGAAAGGCTAGTGATGTGGTCCAGTAACCGACACACTGAGTATCTTTGACAACACTTGTAATAGAGGTTTACATAATAGTAAAACGACACATTATAGCCATGTAATATACTTATAGCCTACCAGTGAGTCATGCTGTCGTAGAAATCACCATTATCATCACCTCTAGTATCATTTGTTCAAACTTTACCATGAAACTACACACACACGCACCCATATGCACAACCCAACACGTAAAGTGCCACAGATTATTATCACTCCAGTCTTGTTTTAATACAAATAAAATTGAGTCTATACTTGAACTACTTGAAGTTATTACTACGCAATGCACTGCTGGAAAGAAATTGTCCAGCCACTTTTTATGCATGTTCTAAAAATATAGAGACAGTAAAATGTAGTCTATTAGCAGTGGTGATGTTAAGATGTGGGGATGCACTCCAAAAAAAACCAAATCGCGGAGGGCACTTAAAAATGGAGACCTTATAACTACCTATTTGGAACCACTCATTTCTAACTCCCTAACAGCTTGCTTTTCCCTTTTTGATAATATACACTTTACACGGCGGATCCATTAATTTTTTTTCTCGCGCTTGACTCTTTTTCTGTGATATAGCAAAGTATGTAATGGAGAAAAGGAATGAATGGCTATTATTATGCTTCTATATGTAAAAGTATCTAAAAAAACCTGTACGTGCAGCAAGTACACAAGGAAAAGGTTCATATCATTTCTTTCTCAAAATCATAAAGATTATTATTATGCTATATAAGGCCAATTTATTGAGCACTGGTTTCATTATAAAACACATTATATTGACGTCATCCCTTTTAAGTAACCGGGACACTTGTGCTGCCTACATTTCTCTATTTTGCCTGCTCAAATTCATATTATGCATTACTTATTTTTTGGCCCGTGTGGTAATCGTCATCATAATACATTATGAACTTACCGTAGTATACTCATATAGTGTAGACTCATCTTCGTCAATTTACAGGCGGTTCCACTTGAAAATGGGATGCTATCAAATTGCTATTCATTTTTCTTTTATTCATTATTAAAAGGCTTCTCGTAGTATGCATCTGTTTTCATATATAAAATTACTTATTAAAGCTATTTCAGATATGACGAAGGTTTTATGTGTCATACAAGAAATGTGTGAAGGGACCGAGTATCATGACGAAGATGGAACAGTTATATCAAAAATATACCGTACTACTATGTAAATGCAAGAATGATCTGGCTACTAGAATGAAGATAGGGAACGTATACTACATAAAGTAAAATACTTTTCGAGAGACACATTATGTACCATGGTAATGCTAATGTTATGCGTGATGTGAACCATATCTTCAACTATGTATTTTTCCTGATATCTTAAAAAAAGAAGCAAGCCACAAATGTTGCAAAAGATACTAACTACAAGAACAAGACAGTAATGACTACATCTGTGCATTTATATCGAAAAGAACACATGGCACATGTTGCTACACAACTTTAAAAAACCAACATGTTAAATGTCATTTCACGAAAACCATAGAAAAAACTTGGTAGTTTCAACTACACTAAATACATAAGTAAATATTTCCAACATATTGTATGTGTGCTATAATCATGAACACTTGTATATCATTTTGTATTATAAATATGAAGTGTATCAACAATTAATGTTCTTTGTGTACAAAATATATTAACACAAAATTTGGAATAAAAGAGTAGTAAAGGGAGAAAGTATTAACGTTTTTGGATTAATTATTAATTAATACTACGTTTACAGTTCATCAAAAATTAGTCGTGTAAATGTACCACTGAACAAATTATATTTGGCTTAGTAACCCGAAAAATAAATATTTTTATTAAATCAGTATTCGTAACAGTGAAATAATATTATTTTGTATTTTACTGTTACACGCAGCTCAATGACATGTAAACGTTATCATGAGAAGCTCAGCATAAGCTTAAGAGCACTAACATGGGAAACTAAAATTTTAATTACCTTAAAAATTTCCAGGTTTTTGAATGTTGACCTATTTAGAAAAGGTCTTGGGTTAATCATGAGCAAACATAACACCACCATATATACCCATGCAATATACATATTTTATTCGTGTACAACCACATAGAAAAGCATTTGCTACTCAATAAAGAGCGGGGTACACATTTTTAAAGCGGAAATAACACGAGTCTTCATCATGAATATGATATCATCATTGTCTGCTAGTCATTCCTTGCTTTTGTTCTTTTCCTCTCTGACTAGTCTGTTGTCTAAAATACAATATCATTATCATTCGACCGTCCGAGCGCTAGCAACAACTCATCACGAGAAAAGCATGATATCAGAGAAGGAAACTTGTAACAAGAAGCAGTATAAAAGTAGGAGTAACGTTAGAATAGAGTAAAATCTGTGGCAGTGGAAAAGTATGATGATGAGGCATACGATATAAACTAACAACGGACCGTCATAATGCAGCCACAGACTACCACCGTTATTACGACCATTATCGTCGTCGTCCATGTTGTCCTCTTCATCACCAGCAACAGCATCAATTTTCATGCCTGTGGACACATGTAGGAACAAGTGCGTACAAGATGTAAGCGTTTTGGAAGAAAATTTCTTTGTGCTTTTCCTCCTCTTATTTTCTCCTGCTGTTGTTGCTCAGCAAATACATTTTCTTCATCTTCCCGTTAAGTATATGTATATCGTCTGTACATCAATGCTATAAAAATGTGTAAGCATTACGGAATATCTTTTAGTATTTTTTTGTATATAATCATGAACCGGTGCGGTGCAATATATACTGTATCTAGGTCTACACATAGCTATAGATTTCAATGCATGCATATACAAACTTGATGCATATATTTACTTTCTCTTTTTCGCCATTCTCTCCTTTTCCCTCTACCAACAACAAGCCTCGCTGGGATTCTTACATGAGAGATCAGGAGGATGTTTTCTTAGATCGTAACGGACATTGTAAAAAAAACCTCCCTTATTCCACTTCTTTTTTGCCTCGTTTTTCACTTGAGTAAACTTCTATATATCATCCTTATTCTTTCCCCACTGTTGCTCCTTTTCTTTTCCCTTTCTCTCCTACACTCTTAACTACGTAGTGCCTCTACACACACTCTCTCTTTCTTCTTGTTTACCTCGGCTCACACATTCTCCTTTCTCTGTTCTGTTCTATCATGGATTGTGTGTGTGTGTGTGTGGATATGTACGTAGTATTATTGTGGTTGATGAAACACGCGGTATGTTAGATGATCCTCGCGAAAAATAAACTAACGTATTATTATGATAAAAAGGAATCTTTTTCTTTTGAAAAGGGAAAAAAGGATGATGAGACCTATTCCTCCGGAACGTTTCCGTACAACACTTTCTCCAAAAAAAAGTAAAAGGGAAAGGAAACCCTCAACAATAACCACTGAATTCTATATTCGGTGTGCACCCTCATTCCTATCTTATCTTTTGTTTTTTTAATGCTCTTTGGATACCTATATTTGAGATATTATGGTATGCTTTGATTTACAGAGAGAATGTTCTGTTCTATAAAAGAAATTATGTCTCAGTTGAAAGAACAAAGAGCAACAACACCTTCATCAAGTGTGTATGATGCTGTGGTAGTGCTTGGCGGTTTCTGAGTGACAAGACATTCACTACCATCACCAACACATGCACTTACAATATATCGATGTATGTATATTTCTATATACCCTTATAATGGTTTTAATGGGCAAAATACATTAAAGAGTTCGAACGTATTCTCTACTTTCTTGATCTCCAATAAGACTCGGCTCTACTAGTTTTTTTCTTCATTCATCCCTACTCATTTATGTATGCTTTATCCTTACTTTTTTGAAGTGACTTTTTTACCGTCTTATAATCTTGGAAGCCACGACGACGACGAGTGCGTATTATGCATGTTTTTGACACAGGTTAAAAACCAGCGAATGGATCATGTAAATTTAATACATGAGTCTAAAGAAGGGATAATATATATTCTGGGAACTAAAAATACTTTCCACATCTTCAGTTATGTATGCATGCATGAGTAATGTTTTCTCGAGTCGGGTGACTTGCATTTCTATTCATACAATTGACTGACTGCGTATAGGTAAGTAAGTGAGTACGAATTTCAAAAAAAAAATCGTTGTTTCTTCTTCCTCTGGTTGAAACACGAGGACCGACCGTCTGCTGTCTTTTTCTTTCCCTCATCTGTTATCCTCATCGAACATTCACTTCACTCTCTGGTAATGCAGTCAGTCACTCATTGAACCAACCTAACTAGCCTATAAGCTAAAGGCTGTGGCTGTGACTAAGGCAGTAGTGATGGGGGCAAGGGAAAGTAACTAAGGGAATAAGTTATAAATGTACATCGAACTGTAGGAATAAGAAAAAGAACGCTGTAGGCACTCAAGCATATAAGGATAAAGACACAGAACGGGAAAAGTACCTCAAAAACGGCAAGGCAAGGCAACAGCAAAAAGTAAAAAAAGAAGTACATAGTACAATTGGCATGTAAAAAGAATAGTGTACACATGTTATGCAGAGCACATATCTCCACACCAGACTACATGGTAGACCTTTTAGTTTCACTTGACTGGTTTTTAGACCACTGCCACATGGAAAGGTAGAGTTCCTTGGCTAGAGTATATGTACGTAATGCATTGCACTTTCTTTTATGCTGGGAAAAAGTCTGCTTCTTTGCTTCTCCAACTCGCTGCTTTAGGTTGTGTGTGTGTGCTCGCGTTGTACGGACTTCCAAGAGTTTAGTAGTAGTGAAATCAGCAACAGCATCTAAAGCAGGATAACGTACGTGAAACCGGGTACTGACTACATAATCAACTATAAATCCTTCCATTGGAATTTCCCAACTTGTTGTTGCTTGTTCGAATTTCTGTATCATACAACCTTTTCCATTCTTTATTTTCCTGTTTTATATATTCTTCCAGCACAATTGTTCTTTTCTTGTATATCTGCATGGGCACATGCTTAAACCTTGGATATTCCTTACAAGAGAAGAAAAATCAAGAAAAATGTCGAAGTAAATCGGTAGGGGGTTGAAAGAAATGACTATGTGTACTTTGAATATTCCCTTGGTATAGCGGCGTACACGAGTATCATTACATGTTATACAATTCATACATATGCATGTAGGCAACATGAATCTCTACTAGCATTTCTAAAAGTGGTGGCATCCTTTTTATAGAACAAGATAAAAATAGATTTATTTTTAAATGAAAGACTACTCGTGTTGTTGTGCCAGGCAAATACGCAGAAAAGTGGATTTCATTCGTTAGTTGCCAGATGAAATAGTGGACAGATACACATATTTTCTGTAAATTTTGCGCTTTACAATTTGCTTACTTGTTTGTTAAAATCATAAAAAAGGGTGAGAGTGAGTGTAAATGAAAAATATGATCGTACCAGCGCAGCGCGAGTTGCCTAAACTTTTTCTGGTTCTTTTCTTCTGATTTTGAAAGAGGAAAGAGAGTTGCCGTTTTTCTCAACAAATTGTGTGTACTTTGGCGTATGCATACAAATAAGTGTGAATTTGTAATATTGAGAGTGATAAATAATGCTTGGTGATAATCGTGCCCACCATCCACAATTTATTGGTCCCGTTTTCTCCTCGTTTTTTATCACTTCTGAGTAGTAAGATAGTTGGTAAATTTTTTATACCGCCAGTTGAATGTTTGAACCAAATAACTCTCAAATGGAGCGAGTAAATGGCTGTGTAATGAAATCGTTTAGGGCTTTTTTAAGAATCAGATTCACTTGACTGAATCAGTAAAGATTGGAGTGTTGGAAGAAATGGAATAGGGTTTTCAAGAATGGATTAGAACTCGAAAGAAATGAGCACTGGTGGCATTAATGTTTATATGATGAAAAACTTTCTCTTTAGGTTCCAATAATGCATTGCACTGTCACACAATTATGCATAAATAAACTATTCCAATGTGCACATTTATTGGATTGAAATTATTGTCGATTATCCATAACTATGCTTTATTGCTAACGAGTAAACATTTTATGCATGATAGATATGCATTTCGAAGAAAATAAAGTTTGTTTTCACTGCACAGTTTTCTTTCCCTTCGTTTCCATAAAAGATACTAAGTTGAAGTTGTTAAGAATAATAAATAATAACACAAAAGGGTGTCGTATTTCTAAAATAAACTATGGTAACTTTTTACGAATATGCTGATGCGTTGATCTAGCATATCAGTCAGTACAGTACTTACGACTGCCTCAAAGGCTATTCGGCTATTCTGATTCTGAATGATTTACGATACAAAAACTATAGATTCACGAATCGCCTCCAAGTATGATTTTTGGGGCAAAAATTACATGAAAATTTGAAAATCAATGAACTAAAACCGTCAAAACACCTAATAATAAATCGTGATAAAACCTCAATGATCTACTGGTGATAATCGGCAACAATGACAACTCTGTAAAGGGATTTATTTATTTCATGTTTACTTTGCTTACATCAGTTGTGTTATAATATAATCTTTTAAGAAATCCATTCGGAATACAAAATACTTGTATCGAAAACAGGTTGTTGAAAGCAACGGTGCTGAAATAAAATAAATAAATCCTTGATTCATCCATCACCGGTGATCATTTATTCAATCATAAAGTTAGAGCTCACAGTTAATTAAGTAAATGCATAAAATATATTAAGTTGCATTAAGTAAATTTTAAGATATTTTATAATAATTATTTAATTGTTATGTTAGTATTGATTCAGTATTAAAGCCATATAGTAATATAGCCACCTATATACAATACTGTAAAGAACAGTGTACAATTCTTTATACCGATTTGTCTTATTGTAAAGGATATTTGTTATCAAAGAAAGAACACTTACGCGAATAAGAGTACAAGCTTTCCGCTTAATTTAATTCGCAACACAAACAAAAGATCACGTACGTCGTCAGCACTTCCTTCGGATTTTTTATGATAATCATATATCAACTTCACTTGAATGAAGAGATGATCAGGCCAGCCTGCTGGAATTTATTTTGTGTGAGCTGTGAGGGCTTTAAGGAATGATACTTTAACAAATATCCAAAGCTAATTTTCATATCTGAATGATTTACAAACACGTACAGCTTCATAAAGTTTTTTTCATGACAATATCCCTAATTCGAATATATAAAGTCATAAAGTTGTCGCTTGTTTGACTAGTTCTAAGTTTGTACTACAGGTACAAGTATTGTTAATTTAAAAAAACAAGTTAGTAAATATATGCAATATGTTTTTCACTGCATACATACAATAAACCAGTAGTGTAACCTCAGATTCTGTTGGTACTAATAATGAAGAACTTTCAACCATATTCTTAGTATAATCTTCATGTTCAGTTTAGATTTATCATTTTTGTGCAAATTTTTAATCATCATGTGATGAGATTTTGACGAGCATGATACAAGGGTAAAGGGTAACACATTTTGTATTTTCGTCTATGTATTCTATTGGTTCCGCATTTGGTGACGGCGAACATGTAGATTTTTAACGATGA
>JAQFZH010002968.1:0-14966 GCA_034695485.1 Entomobrya nivalis | reverse complement strand
ACATACTTATTGAATGCTACAGCACTTAGATTACATTTACAAATATTAAACATGATTTTAAAGATCCATCATATGCCAAATTTGTTCTTCGGCTTAGCCGAAGAAATCTCTGGCCTTTCTCGTTAATAATAATCAACATACAAACATTTTGTTTGTTATTTTTATACATTTTTATTTGAGCCGTTATTCCCCTTGTTAATGGTTTATGTCTATTGGTCGAGTCAAGTTCAATATTCCAATTAATTATACGTCATACTAAATTTGGTGCTCAATACACAATACCCTCAATTTCTAGTTTGTTTTGCACAACAGCCCGCAGAAGTCTCTGAAAACTTATTTACTATGCTGCTAATAATTAATCACAATTTTAATTATTCCAGAAAATGCGTTGATTAAAGATTTATTTATTGCCACTGTTTGTATGAGTTTTTACAGTTTTGAATTAAATAAAACAGGTTTAACCTTTAATAAAAATTGCCACTATGAAACTCAAGGATCAACAACAGCTCCATAGGATATTAGTTAGTTGTTGTTATCCTTCATAAAATATGCATAAATATATTTTTAATTCACACGATGATAACACAATATTTCATTAAATAATGGAAGCGTGTAGACAGGGCGCAATATAAATAATGTGACATTAGAAAGCCCCTAGGAACCGAAGGAATACGGTCAAATGCTATATATTTTTTAAATACCTTGGAACTAACTTGGTATCAACTAACTTTGAACTTTATTCAACTGACTTAGCCCAATAAAATCAATAGGGTTCATATATGCTAGGTTTTGTAAGTATCGTTTGAGATGTGTGGACGCAAGAGATCCAACAGACAAATAGATAGATGAACAGACATTTCCCGGTAATCTCTTATCAGTCTTAGAAAGTACTACGTAGGCATATAAATATGTATAAATTTAATTACCTACTTCATACTTATTGTATGCGCGTGCAGTAACCTAAATATTATAATATCCAATTGAAATCCGAAATCGTAAACATTGACGATAATAGCAAAAAACTTTTTCGTTTATGTAGTTATAATTGGATAGAAAGCAAACAACTCAAACTGTTATGGACCAATACATAATTTACATGTAAATAACATTTACTACACATGCATATTTTTCATGGTTTTTATTTCCAAAAAACATCCACAATTCGTACATATGCGTTTGATGGAGAACCAATGTAAGTTGCCAGTAAATATTTTGACTTCGATTTTATTTACATTTCTTCGTTTAGCCATAAAAAAGCCTCCATACAGGTCAATCCATTTATACCACTCTCTCTGGTATCATGAAATGATTAACCAGAGGCCTTAACGGTAGGGAAATTTATGTTCAATTATACTTATAATAATGGCACAATTACCTCACAAAAATTATGAAATCAGCAACGTCACGGTATATTCCATCACAACATTTAGTAAATCAATACCAGTTCTGTCCTCAATCTTAAAAAACGGTCCCATCATAATGGCAACTGGCTGCATAGCTCTTACCTGTCGCTTGGCTTCAGGTGCAATTAAAATGTTCTTCCACCTTCGAATCATCTGTCGGGAATATTTTAATGGTTTCGCAGCATGACTTGAGAGAAAGGTTATAATAAAATAAGCTGATACAGATACAACTGCTCCACTGGAAACAATCAACCGAATATCCGTTCTGTGATAAAGTGTGAGACATGCATAATTAGAAATGATTGCAATGGAAATGGCAACTCCACTCACGCATGGAAGAAAAATGGAGATGTTTTTGTTTCCTGGGTTAATAACCAAAGAAATCATATTATGAAGATTCTGACTTGTGTGGAATTTTTCACTTAATTTTTTTGCAAGAGTTGGTCCCATGGAATTATGATAATTCTGTTGCACCACTTCTTCGATAATCTGACATGCAGTCAAGTTGAAAAGCATCATGGGAACTAAGAATAGCACAGAGGTTAGTGTAAAAAATCCATACATAAAAGATGCAAAAACTCTTCTCTCGACATCAGCAAGAACGTTATGAAATATGAGATTTATCGGATCAAAGATGAGTATCCAGGGAATAGCGATTGCATTCAGAGGAGCAATTAGTAAACCGCCTGCCATAATATACCCAGCGATTTCCTCTATATCTGGTAACCGATTTCTAGTGGGCCAACCCAGAAATTTTAGGTTGCCTAAAGCAAATAAAATTTCACTCCCGATTTGTGTAAACCAAATTGGGTCTTTTCCGTAGGTATGTATGGTTGCTATGGCACAAAAGTCCATTGTAAGGACTGTACAGTAGATGAGCACCTCGTCCACCCGTGGAGACATTCTTGTGACTTTGTAATTGTGATACAAGTGAAGGCAGTGATATAAACAGTATGAAAATGATAAAATAAGGATGATAATGGTGAGGTGCCAGTATGGCATACGAAGTTTTGAGAATTTACTCAAAAATTTGGGGTTTGCTACTAGTTTCCTGGATTTAGCGTCCAAATAAAAAGGTGTATCCATAAACTTTTGGTAATATAGCTGAACGTTCAAGTAAGCTTGACCGAAACCCATTTCATGGTCAGAAAATGAAGATGTTCCTTTTGCTTGAAGTTAACTTTTGATACTGGTGATACCAAGTGAAAGCGACTGAGAATTAGTACAAAAAATACGTTTATGAAAGCTCGATCATAAACTTATTTTTGCATGCATTATATAAAGGAAAATTAACGTAAACGAATTTACTGCTGCTATAATTTATCCTCTTGGAAAAAAACGAGTTAATATTCTAAAAAGCCACGCCCTATTTATAATGAGACAATGAAGGCTATTAGTAAAACATTTGATGACTGGCCATTTATGGAACATTGCATACTACTAGTGACCTTAGTTTATGAATTCTAGACCTTACGTTAGTCTAATAGATTCGTCAGTACTTACAAATTATTTGGTGTAGAGCAAAGGTTGCACATCTATAGCATATAGCGACTTGTTTGATTATCAATAAATAGTGCATTATATAAATTATGCCATACACAATCGCTGAAGTTATAAACGTTTTACGTTAACTCTATACTATAAAAATATATGTAGCCACTTGGTTTGACAAATAATTTCGTTACTAACAATCGACAAATTAAGCTGTGAAAGTATCTGGCATTGAAAATGAATAAATGTCATTTTTGAATGGTGCTTAAGTTCTTGTGTTTTGTAAAATGTAATTATTGTACATCCATTACTTTCTACTTTCACAACGAAACGAATGAGGGAAACTAAAACCTAGAAATTGTTTATCTTGCCTTTGTGTTTCAATAAGAGCCTTGTTATTCTTTAAAAAGTTCCACTTCATAGATATTATGTCAATATGTCCGTGGTCTTTGTGGGCATGCATAAAACCATAATAAAAGTTTAAACAGTTTAGACAAAAACGTCAATTTAGTATTTCTCAAGACTCAGTCGTAATGCTTTTAACCAACCACATCAAACTTCTATTTAACCAATTTTACAATGTCCGATTGACCGCATGGCACATATACAAAAGTTACTTTTTGGCATTAATGATTATGGTTGCACTCCAAATCTCAAATGAAACATTTCTTATTCGTTCGTTGGAACTGACACTTGGGATGATTATGCGTTGCTGCCGTAATAGCAGGTTTCACTGAGCATCGATCGAGTGATGTGTGCTAAATATTTGAACATGGAAGCTTTAAAATCTACCATTGTCATTGAGACATAACATGGAAATGGCAATACGAAAAGCAGAAATGACATTACTTGTTTTTACATGCAATAACGAAATCAATTGTATTAGAACATGTAATTTCAAACACGCAAATTAGTTTCACCACAAACTGTTAAGGTGTACAAAATAATGAATCCAAACCATGGCTTACCGCACAGTTAG
This sequence comes from Entomobrya nivalis, assembly GCA_034695485.1. Lineage (NCBI taxonomy): Eukaryota > Metazoa > Arthropoda > Collembola > Entomobryomorpha > Entomobryidae > Entomobrya > Entomobrya nivalis. The sequence goes on along the minus strand of JAQFZH010002968.1, from coordinate 11,093 downwards.
TTTTTTGAAGCCATTGGAAACGTAGCATTAAGTGCTAAGGGTATCCAAATCCTAGTATATTTTACAATATAAATTATTTCCCTGCTTCCATTCATCTAAAATTATTGTCAAACGACACATCTTTTAAGAGCAAAGCGGTGGAAACTAATTTTACCCTTAACAATCGGTATTTACCTACATTTTGTTAGTTATTGACAAATTAAAAATGAGTAGCAGTGATTTTGACTTCCCTTCTAATCGGGACAATTTTGACAAAAACTTCGAAGAATTCAAAACCGTAGCCACATACGGCGTTTTTATTTGGATATTCGCGATTTTGGCAATTCTAGTGATTAAAGGGGTTATCATATTCTGCATCTACCGTTGGTACACCAACCGCCACCGGTACAGACAACCACCCACTACTATTTCAGCCCAGCCTGTTGTTCCAGGATGTAAGTATTTAGTAAATTGGTTACTTGTAATAAAAAAATAAGTACTTTAGAGTACAAGTAAAGGTAAAGTACAATTAAATTCTATTTATTTAACATTTACACATGCTTGACATTGATTTTAGACCCAATCGTAGCATCCCCAGACCGACCAGCAAATAACTATTTGCCCAAATAAACTTTTACACACAACATTCAACATCCAAGTTACGGTCTGTTTTAAATCAAGATTATTGCCTCAATTAAACTATAAATTGGATATCGTTTTCACTTAATGAATAAATAATTAATATTTTTCACATAAAACATTTTGAACACAATTTTTTTCTTGAAATTAATGCATTACATGATAGTTACTAAATATACAATGTTCTTTCATCTATTATGAACTATTTGTTAATTAGCAGACGTTTTAGTCTGCTGGACGATACATACCGAAACTGTAGCATATTTTCACATAAAAACTCGAGTCAAGTTCAACAGCATTTGCATACCTGAATTGAATACTCCAATAACAGAAATCCCCGTATATCATGATACATCATAAAATTGTCTTTTAACTGATAAAAATATTTTGAACTATTAATAGGCCTTGCATAATGTAAATGTACTTAAAACTTTGTAAATATATATTTTCTCAATCAATTTAATATATAATGTTATTTAATATGAAAAATATAATTACAATGTAATTATTTCCAATGGACGTCCGGGCTCTGATGCAGATGAATGGGAGATGGATGATGCGGAAGAACTAGCTCCGGGGGAAGCAGTAGCCACTGGTGTCCCATTTAATCCAACAGCCTGACCTTTCCTCCTGTTTGAATGTTTTTTGCAGCTACCAGCCCTAAAACGAAAAAGAAGAAGAGAAAAACGATTAATGTGATTGATTACTTTAACATGTACAATTAGTGAATAATTTGCAGTTTCAAGATTGTTCAGAGATAACAGGATAACAAAGTACCCAAATAGACGCAGTACAGTGTTATATTAGAATTGGCCTTGTTAGGTCCACTTGAATTCATTTGAACTTAATAGAAAAGATAATCAGTAGTGCATAATTTATACTTACTTCCTGTGAGCTGTGAGATCCTTACTGTCAGAAAAATAAGTGCTGCACTTTTTACAGCCATGTAACTCAAGACAACTCTTGCGATGAAACCTTTTAAGATGCTGACGAATCTCATAAGCGTAGAGGAACTTCTGATCACAACCATTTTCCGGACACAAGAATCGTGGCTCTTCACAACCCTTATGCGTGACATGACCAATAATTCCACTTTTGGATTTGCAAGAATGGCCACAAATGCAATAGTGTCGGCCTTTCGAATCTGGTTTTTCATCACTTATTGCATGAGCTTCCCTTTCGACTTTGATGTCCTTGATGAGGACTGGTAAAATCTGAGGAGGCTCTTGTTGATCCACGTTACCTCCTTCTCCAGCATCTTCCTCACGGTTACTCAGCGGCGGGGAAGGCAAGGCATGTTCAGGTTCAGCAAAGGACAACAGATCATCGTCCATAAATGAAAAACTTTGCAATTGCATCGGTTCTTCTTTGATAGGGGCTTTGGCGATTTTCTTTATTCTTCTTTGCCGTTGATTATCACTTCTGTTCTTTCTTTTGGGAGTAACTGGAGAGAAAATTGGAGTAGGGGGATCAGTTAAATTGGGAATGCCTTCAAAGATTTCATTGACATCTCCCAAGTCGTCATCTGAGGATTCCGGTTGGTCGATCTGTAAACACAAAAGGTCGTAATAAATTTAAGTGAATATTGAATTTGTATAAAATATTAAAACTGAAAATTGTGCTGTTTGTTGCATGTACTTGCGATATTACATTAAAAGTAATCATTTCATCATCGCTACTATAATAACTCACCGATTTCAAAAGATCTTCGACACAGACAAACTGATCACTGATGCGAGACATTTTAAGTTTTCGGCGCAGATTCGGATGCAGAAGCTCTCTTGGTCTCCGAAAAGGAGTACCGCATTCCATTTGACTGCTTTCACTTTGCTGCTCACTACCACGAATAGAAATTCTCCTGAACGGACCTCGTTCTACCCGTTCAGTAGACGGATGAGCCTGCAAGTCGGCAAAATATAAACTTATGTTAATTATCTTTTTAAACAATAATTCTTTTAAATAATTTTGGAATTACATTTGCACTTACAATCACTTCATCCAAAATTTGAATATCATCATCATTGCCGTCATCCTGCTCCAGGTTGCCTCCTTCGTTCCTTGAAGAACCCATCTCTTCAACTTCTTCGCCTCCTTGGTCCCCTAATAAACCCATCCGACCAACTTCTTTGCCTCCTTGGTCCCCTAATAAACCCATCCGACCAACTTCTTTGCCTCCTTGGTCCCTTAATGAAGCCATCCCTTCAACTTCTTCGCCTCTACTACCTTCATCCACAGTTATTTCTCCTTGTGAGGAACTATCGTAACTTACATCATTACCCTCCACATTTTCATGCTCCTGTCTTCGAAAGTAGTCCCCCGGAGAAGGTATAGCAATAGAACTATCTACTTGACCCACTTGCTTGTTGATTACACTTAATGTGTGTCCTTTAAACTTTGAACATTTCTCTTCTAAATCCCTAATTGCTTTACCGTTCGCCTCCAACTTGGTACTTTGCTCCTCAAGCTTGCCCTTAATCCACAGAAACTGATCTCTACTCTCATTCCTACATTCGGCCATATAATTTAGAATCTTCTCCTCCAAACTCTGTCCCCCTCCACTACTATTGTGTTCCATTGTTGCCCCTCCGAGTCCCACCCAATCAATTAAACTCGAAAAATGAATTTTCAGTTCGGTATAAAAAAGCACTCAAAGATAACCCCAATTAAATTAGCCTACAACCACCAGCATATATTTTTGAAGGTTCTTTTCCAGCAACGTGTTGAACTTTTTTGCACTGACTGACTAAACTGGACTGGACGGGATTGCTTACCTAAGCTTGTACACCGACGACAACTGCGCGACAAAGCAATGAAAATGAAGCAGCATCGCAGATCGCAGAGTGAATGAAAATATTTTGCATGTAATACATTCACTTTTTGAGAGCTCACCACGACACAAAGATCACACAGAAAATATGCCTCTCTCCTCTCTGACCCAACAAACGGGATCTCGCTCTCATCGCTCGACTCCTCGACTCTCTCGACAACCATGTATGATGTATGAATGCATGTACAATGTATGTATGCATAACACGGAGCCCTCCAATTTCTTTCCTACGCTTTTCGGCATCCAACAAACCCAATGCTGACGCACACGGAATTGACGGAATCCCGCTCCCCTCTATCTAAAATCCATCACCTCAAAAATTGACTACTATAACTAACTAACATAAATACAGTATAAAACCGCTCAAATAGTAATTTTTTCCCGACATCCGACATCGCGCTCCTAAAAAATGTCCCCGAAATCCCTCTTTTTCTCGTGGTTTTTTGAGAATACGCTTTGTTTTCATAGACCTCGTAAGTGCATGATGCAAAATGTAAAACCACCTATAAAAAAATAGACAAAGCTTCGTGCATCAGATCGGGTTGTATGAAAAAGTTCAGTGCAACTTATCTGAATCTAAATTATCCTAATTAATTTCTTATACAAAGAAAATATTCGGGCATGCATTAAATATGGGTGAAACAAAGCAAAAATCCAGTCTACTTCATACTTCAAATAAAATATCGTCACTTATAAACATAAAATAGCTAAACCCCCTTATATATATATTTATGCATTTTTTACACTTTTTAAAACTTTCATTGCAGTTTATTAAATTTGCGCACGGTTAAATTTTAATTTGCCACGACAAAAAGTTTATAAATTAAATATATTTTAGTTGTATGAAAAAATATTATTGTTACTCATTAACAGATTTTATTACTAATGTGTGTTTTTTTAAATACTGAAAAGGGGGTTTAGCTAAACCCCATGGGTTTTAGCTAAAACCCTGAATCCAGACTGTTTCTATTGCAATTTTTCATACAATTTAAAAGCTTATTATATTCTCCAAGATTTAGCCTGTCCTAGACCTCTAATAAAATAACTTCTGTTCACATCAAATCATGCCATTAATGCAAAATTATGTCCACAATTGGGAATTTTCAACTTTTATTTACTTTTTATTGCCAACTTTAAGTTTACACTACTTACAACTTGTACAACGACTTTCACTGTCTCTTTGAATCCATACAAAAACATATCTTTGAAAAATATTGCATGAATACAATTGTAAATCCATCAATACAATTATATATACGTACATAAAACTTGAATGCTTAATATTCTCCTACTATAATAGATTTCCTATCCTATAATAATACAGTCATTAAAATATTAGAGTATTATATAAAACTCATTAATTTAACAAAGTTATTGATTGTTGCGAAAACTAAACACAAAGCACAATTATCCCGTAATATTATATTTCACATTAAACGCTTAGAACACACTTAACCCCAATCCTAATCTTGAACGACTCCATGAAAATCCACATTTCACTTCTAGTATAATTTCATTCAGACAATTCATAAAAACCATGTATCATTAAATCATTACCATCATACATCATATCATTAAACACATTTTTCCGTCATCATTCTTAATTCATTAATATTGCACAAAGCTAACACCCGTTTTCAACCTCGTTTCTTCTCCATCTTTCTTAGTAGGTCATCGAAATAGCGCTTCTTATCAATTTTCTCCCTCACTAGTTCAGCGTTAAATCTCCCCTTGTCCGCCACAACTAGTTTGGCCAAAGACTCAAAGTCCCATTTGAGCTCCTCCTCTTGCTCACTACCCTTCTTCTTCCTCAAAAGTAGTAGATCCACTCCAAAGGAAAACAAGTGATTCTTGATCATCGTCTGTTTCTCATAACTTTGAAAGTTGCTCACGCTTGAAGCCATACCCTCCCATGTGTGACTAATTTTATTAAAAACTAGATCCTGGGAAACGTCCCTGTTACAAAAACAGAACAAAATGATAAGACATCATCAAATTTTGTCCTTCCATCAAATCCATGTCAAATTATATCCATCTATTACCTGAGAGCTATCGCATGATCGTATGCCGGAATTTCTGAACGCATTGCAAACCAAGCTGGTTTACTTTTCCCACCACGTAACCCACATCCGATCTCCTTTACAAGCTGGTTAAATTCCGAGTCAATGTTGCCAAACCATCTGAGATAACGTAAATTGGGATTTGGTGGAGGAGCGAGGGTCTTCAAATGAAGTCGATGAACAAAGGCTGGAATTTGCTTCACTCGTCTTGGTAATGCATAAATTGTGCTAACAGGTACAGTGTAGGTTTCTCCCACGTCTACCAAAATGACCTGCATAGGTAATATGTTTTATTTTAATTAACTGAAGATGTATGTATTTTATTTTTGTATATATTCATGAAATTGTATGTACAAATTACCTCCACGGTCTTAGGACCATTTACACGCACAACAACACTTCGATGAACATCAAACCTTTGTGTCCTGGGATTCTTCAAGCCCACCAAGCACCCGAGTCCAATTTTAACATCGCTGCTATCAACTCTTGGTAAGCCCGTCTTAAAACTTTTCTCTATTTCACATTGCATCGCCTGAAACTCTTTGTATTTGCTTGTCAAGAACACGTAAATGCAATTGGGTCCGTGAACAGTTCTTATGACGACTTGAGGCCAGCGATTGCCCACGAAAGCGGAAACCTTGCCCAAAGACCCTACAGACAACACGAAAACACTCTCGAAACTACATTCTCAAATTTAAACTAAACCAACACAACAATTTTTATATATCTATTAATCAGCTTACAGTCTGTATTCGGAAAAGTAGGGGCATGTTCCAAGCTAAATACGGGTTCCCATTCGGGAAAGAACACATTTGACGAATGAGTCGCACTAAAACATGATTAACAAAACAATCATATATATAACATCAGCATCATCATATATTTAAAAAACAGTAATCTTTATAACATTTATTATTACCCGATTCCAAGTGCCATTCCGTAACCACATCGCACCAATCGATAATTCAATGATCTTGAATGATCCGGATTATCATTATCTTCGAAAAGAACGACACCCACGTTAATGGATTGATCTGGTCCAGTATCCACTCGCCTTGCTTTCCATGTCATTTGAAGTCCTACCCAAACTGATCCCTTTTTAGTTTGCTTTTTAAACCATTCAATTATCTCTTCCTTCCACTCGTAACCTCCAGTAGTCGGCATGACGTCATACAGATGAGCTTTATAGACTGGAACCACTGGGTATCCAGCAATTACACCAGGCAACTCCCTTAAACTGTCCATATGAACATGACCCAACTGTAGCAAGGGATAATCAACAAAGTAGACGAGTAATGTTTTGGTCTTCTGGAAATAACGCAGAAGACGAGCCCTGTGCCATTTTTGGGTTGCCGGGTGAAAGGCCAAGTAAATCTTGAATTTTTCCAAATGCACAACCTTCTGGAAAAAAATTTAAAAGCAGAAGTTAAATATGGTATTTGTTACAAACCAATTACTATTTTTAATGATAAAAGTCAAGTTATCACTTACAGTTTGTAAATTGGCTTTCTCCTGCATCATTAATTCCTGCACATACTTGAATATCTTCAGGTGTGTGAAAACGTCCTCATTATCACTAGTCTCCTTAACCATGTAGAAATTGAAAGGGTCATTTGCCCCAATAATCTTGTAACGTTGAACATCTTTTGTGAAAGTTTCTTCGCCATAATCCAACTGCGCCTTTGCCTTCGCCTGGACTGCCGTAGCATTCCTTGATCCCTGAGGAAAAGTTTCTTCAAGGTCATCGTGAATCTTTACTGGCTCACTTCTGTCTGACCGCTTTTGTATCTTCGTCATTTTCCTCTTGTTTGGTCTTCTATTTCTAATGATTTCGAATTAACTAATCAACAGAATTTTCAAAGATTTCTTAACTTAAGAATGAGTCCGCTTTAACTCGTTTTTTCACTCATCTCGTTCTTCTGTAACCAACAACTTTGATCATTTCACGTCTCACTTCTCAATTCTTCTGAAATTGCTGAAGTTAAGGTAAAGTTACGTCATTAATGCAATGGAAATGAATATGAATATGGAAAAAGAAAGATTTCATGCGTTATATAAAGGATTATTTCACTGCATCCTTTTTTTTACGTTATCGTATCCAGGCTTTGCAAAATGTTTTGGAGGCAAATAAAAATTGACATGTCTGAACATGCTCCTAAAAATAAACGTTTGGTCGAGATGACTTAGTTTCTTGATGCCTACACGTGCGTGGATCAACGATACATGTAGTTATAATATACAGCTTACAATGAACTTGCCCCCTTTTGTTTTGCATTTTACCTATTATCTACACGTTGTGATTTTAAAAGGTACTGCTACATTTTATCGCTAAATAAGAAACCATGATTACTAAAATACACCCACTTACTCTCATTTTCACTCGTGTAACATAAATAGTTGATCTCTTTTTATTATACCACGTAAGTACTACGTGGCACGTAGTACTTTCATAGGAACATAACATATTTATTTGCTATCTACTGTGCAATAATGACACGATGATATAAATAGGAAATAACACCGTCTAAAACAATTACTATTTTCTTATTCCTAAATCCTTATTACTATTTTCATCCACAGGCTAATTTTACTACCATTATGGTATCTTATCGAATTTTAATACTAAATACTTAAACTAGACTGAAAGTAAAAATTGACTCGATTGACGTACAATTTTTTACGGTTATACCGGGATCATATAACACGTAAAAGTATAATAAAAAACCATGTAACAAAATTTATAACAAGAATCATCTTTGAAACTGTAACTACTTAAAATAACAACTGGGATTATATCCCGTCTTTTCTTTAATCTTTTTCCTTATTTCCATTTAATATTCGGTCAATAACTATTAAAAGCTGTAAACATTAAAAGAAAGAAATCCGTCAGAAATCTCGTAACGAAACGAAACGATAAGCTGAAAGCTACACTTTACAACTAGTTGTTCATTATATATTTATCTGTAATCTATCTATATTTATCTGTGATCTATATTTATGTACATCATGTAATATTAATTAACGGTTACATATACTTTTACATATCATATCAATGTCATATGACTACCATTGATATTTTCAGACTATGAACTAATATGTGACTTATAAAAAATATTAATAGTCATCAAAACGCATACGTTGAAGATTTTAAGAATTAATAGGAACTCAATTATTTGTATATTTCATACATTTTCTAGAGTCAAAACTGCTGCAGCTTAAAACTTAACAATGAATTTAGTTTGGCATTTGCCTGTTGTACTCCTTGGGTCGTCTCTGGTAGTGAATCCCTTCGATGAATTCAATCCCCTCGCGATCAACCGCCACCGCTCCTGATGCCTCTTTGGCTCGTCGTTGGAAGTGTACTCCTTCAATGAATTGAACTTCCTCGTCGTCAACCACCACCGCCCCTGATGTGTCTTCGCTACTTGAAACGGCGTCCAACTGAATAAAGGAAAACGTTATAAAAAAGAATTGCCATAACCACATCATCTTTGCGAAACTATAAAACAAACTGACAAAACTTAAAATTGATCACCATATTTTTGAGTTCTTCAGCTGAGATTTGGATACCAATGGGTAGCCCGGCTACTTCACTGCCGTCCGGGGAGTCCCTTATGGTTGCATCGTCACTAGAGCCAGAATAACGTGGTATCGGTGGACTGGATGAGTATAAATCGATTCTTTCTTCTATTTCTTCATCACTAGAAGCCCCCCAACTGTTGTGGTAGCATGACCGCAGGCTTGTTAGTGCATTGGAAGGTCTGGCAAGAGGGACTGAATTTGATGGACTGGGCATCATGCCAGTCTTCGGAGGACATGCTAAGACGTCCATTTGTGACTGTTCGGACTGGCTTACGGACCTTTCTGTTTTGATTTGCATTGGTGGACTAAACCCAACCTATTAAAATGGTTAAAATACGTAGGAATAGTCAGAATAAATCATAGTAATATTACAAAACATGTAAATTAATTTATACATGTTTTTCAATTCATTCGTATATTACGTACATCGTCATTTGATGTTTTTACTGAGGAACTATTAAGGGGCAGCCTAGGAAATTCAATTTCACGAGACATGGTGTCACTGCCATTGGAGCTCTGCAGACCTGGCTCTTGTTTTATTATTGTTGAACATGGAATTGTTGGCAGCATGGCCACCTCCGGCTTACAGAAAACTCGTCCATCCCAAAGTCTTATGTTGTGCTTGGGAAGTTTTTTTAATTCGCAGAATGTTCTTACTAAGTCATAAGTTTTTCCGCCACCTTCCATACCATCCATATAAAGGCTCTGCAATTCGGACAAATGCTGGAATGCATTCTTCAGCAAAACTGGGAGCTTAGTATTGTTTATGTCCAATTTCAGATCTTCATTTCCTTTCAAACGTACAACCTTTAGAACCTTTACGGTTTGCGATGTTACACTAAATTCGTTATTCACCACCTGGGAGTCCTCAGCCGCCAGTAGGATGTTGCAATCGTCAAAAATAATCTTGACTTCCCTACATTTTGGTAGCTGGCTCACGACCTGCAGCACTAGGTTGACTGACTTTATTTCTTTGGAAAACTCGGCAATCTCGACTTTCTCATACTCCTCAAAGTTGGAACTAATTTTCCCACTGTCATCCTTCCCCAAACACATAAACGCGAGTATAAATGGACATTTGTCTTTATCCTCTTTGAAATGCTCGTAAAACATCATATTTTGATTGTTGGAAGGGAACGTCACTTGGACGTCTGTATGAATTGTCCGACTGCTTCCACAGTAGGTGAATAAAGGTAACATCGACGAATAATCAGCACCATAATTCGCCGCCAAGGTCACGAGCTTCGACACCTAAGAAATTACACAAAAACACGAGTTTTAAACATTTGTACTTGTAAATGTTTTCTTTTAACAAAAATGAAAAAAAAGGTTGGGTATTATACATACTCGTATTTTCGTGCTACTTTGTTGACTCATTTCGTCTGTATGTAGATATTAGGTGTTAACTTAATACTGTCAAGATACCCCAAAACTGTTATCGCAGTGAACTTTCGGTTCTGAATATCACTAGGGTCCTATATAAAATCAAGACAAGCCTATCAATAAATACAGTACACAAATTATTAGAAATTATCTGGATTCATGAAAATATTTTACGCATTTTATTTACTATCTAATATTTTTTTTACTCACTTCTTCTCACTCGAATTCCTAATCTCTTCCTATGTAATCCACGTGCAATTCTTCAGAAAGTTGTTCTGTAAGCCCTTTGTCACAGTGAAATCTGTAAAAAACAACAATATTTTAATTTTGTCCCAGGCAAACACTGAAGTGGCAATTTACATGGCATCACCAGAAGCAAGTCACACTGTTTTGGTTTAGCTATTTTCTAGACATAATTCATAATGAAGTCACATTCTTATTATTATGAAAACCTACAATATTTTCATGTAACATATACAAAGTGAACATGTAGATTTCAATTTTTTATGAATTGAGCTTGAAAAAGTTAAAATTTAACGAAAATTTTATAAAAAACTATCAAAAATAGTCAATTTTTTGATAAAAGTTAATTTTTTGGAAAATGGCGGACCCGGTTTGACCAA
>JAQFZH010002967.1:0-14966 GCA_034695485.1 Entomobrya nivalis | reverse complement strand
AATATTGTAGCACCGAGTGGATCAAGTCCATATTCCAGATTAACTCCTCTTCTTGAGATGTGAGATTGATCACATCTCATCTCTCATTCTTCTCCATGAGGTGTGCACATGATTTGGTGCGATATGGTGTGGGGTGTCATGCAATATTTACACGAGGGGCTACAACGTGTCTTTATAGACACGTGACAAATGGCGTCTAAGTGTCTAATTAACAACATTACAGTAATAACAAGCACTCAGTGAAAACTGGTTTACGGTTTTTATTTTTTATTACTTGGAATATTTGACAATTCGTTTTCACTTTATGTTGTTAATGCTATCGCCAATCGCATTACAGATAATCTAGTATGGTTTATTGCATAATATTATTTGCATTGCTGTGTACATTCCAACACCATACGTACATAATTCATTTTAAAAATCAACTACATATTTACTCATAATTTATTTTGGTCAAGAACAACAGTACAGATACAACCCACCGTATCTGTTCTGTTATCGACCCATGTCAACATTACATGAGAAGTATTCTTGTATTAATTTCGTAAAAAAGTACTTCAAGGTTTCGTTTATCAAGCAACGAGAATATTACTGGATGAATTTCCACTAAAGACCAACGACGAATTACTAACCTTTCCAGTTTAGGTAGTCCATTTTATAATTGAGAGAATGTGCCGGTCACCAAATTTGTAAGCTCGGAATACTCTTGTTCATAAAAATGACCAGCTGATCTATATTCTGAATAATAATAATACTAACTTTGAATAGAGCTTCTATAGTCATTTTTGTTAGCTCTGGTGTTTTGGGATTGACATAAACTTGAGTATGTAGGAAATTTATGTGAAGTCCAAATTTTTCTAAGAATTCGTTATTGTGCATGCAAGGAGGATTATTTAGGTAAATTCCTGCTGACTTTCCAATTAGTGGATTTCTGTTAGGAGATAAAGATGTATCGTCTAGCATTTCTCTTAATCTTGGATAATTGTAAAGAATTCGTTTGGATTCCATGGTTTTGTATAAGGAGTAGTGATATTGGTCTGTAATGTGTTCCAGGTTAGCACCAGATGCTGGTCTGTGGTGAGCGTTGTTTTCCAGAAAGTAATTTACAGCGAAATCCCATCGTTTACAGATGAGTCGACAATGTAACATTTCGTTTTTAGAGAGGTAAACAAATAAATGTTCAAATGCCTGAAAGAGAAATTCAAGAACTATTAAGTATATTAGAAAAAGGCGTTTAACTTTTTGTTACAAAAGTCAGGAAAATTTACTTTGCCAAATAACCATTCTGATTTTGATGTTGTAAGGATTCCTTTCCAGAGCTTGCATGTCTTTGACACGTTAATTAAATCTTGAGAATTTTCAAGGTTGTTGAGGATCATTTCCCAAATCTGTAAAAATAATAATAAAGAGGATAATATTGCTGATGTTAATTATTATAGATAAAGTTGAACAAAAGCCATAAAACGTGTGGAAGTCACTAATAATTTTACCTCTACAGGAATTCTGTTTATTGGACCAGAATTTCTGGACAAACTAACGAAGTAACTGGAACAATTTCCTGAATAAGTAAATCCTGCTTGTTCCATTGTGAAAAATATTACGGGTGGTTTAATAATTCTGTTGTAAATTTATGCTCACTTTAATTTCTAAAGAAACTTTGGTTATTTAGGTGTATTGAAGTGATAGGAAAGAACGACTCACTAGCACAATAACAAATGTAAACACAGAAATAAATAGTAAAACCACAATAACAACAACAACCCAAGGCGAAGCTAAACTCTCAGATTATTCTAAGCTGTTTGTTCTGAGTTCTAAGCAGCGGCTGAAATACAAGACCAATATAGCTTATGACAAAGCAACGAAGTTTACCCAAGTGAACATTTTCGTAATGCATTATATAAGCCCGCATCATCACTGTGTTATTTTATGGCTGGTTGTATGAAAACTTATATGGAAAGGTCCGTCTTATAATTAGTTTACATGCGGCTTGAAAATGATATGAGTTTATATGAGCTCATTTGTATACTCGATTTGGATAGAAACAAAAAGCTGAATGATTATAGTTTTGTACTATATTTAAGCTTTCACATTTATTTATCCAACGTGTCAAACCCTAAGAAAAATAATGTTAATTGTAGTGCATAAAACTAGCTGAACTATCAATGAAATTCATTTCGCGGATTTTTAACATTTTAATTATATCGTCCTTTTAGCCTTTCTTGTCGATTATAACCTTAACAAACAGGAAAATGGTGAATCTCAAGTTTGTATGTTTTGCAATAATTTTATATGAAACTGAATGAATGTGTTCCAATAACAATTAATACTTGTACACACATAGCAAATAATACCAACAATATTACAAAAATATTAGTTGAAAAAAATATTGGTTTTTGAATGATAGCATATCATGTGCGTTGCAAATATTTTCTGTACATTTTACCTGATAATATTTTCTGTTGACCATTCACAAGCACAAAGATGTTTTGCAATCCTTATGGCAAGGCATGACATCCTTCATAATACACGATTATTTCACACAAAATAATATTGATGCCTTTGCTGTTACACAAATATTACCGATTTGGTACATAACTTGAAACTAATTAAGGTCCTGCATATGATTATACCCACCCACTCCAAAAACCCAACAAATAAGTTCAAGGCTTTAGGAACAACCCCTTAGCTCGCTTTTCACATACTAAAGCAAGCTGGACTGTCATTGGGTAGAAAGTTGCACATGATGTTTATGAAATTGTTTACGCGGAAAACATTTGCCCAACTTTTTCTCTGTTTCATATTTTGAGCATATATTGGTCAAATAGTTATACTGAAAATAGAGAAGTGCTAAATTAATTTGTGATAATAAGTTGGCCAGTAACTTTTTCCAAATTTTTTGTTATGAATTGTTATGCATCTTTACAGCTTTACTAAAGAATTTTTCAATACGAGTCATTGTAGTTTATTAGAACATTTTGATAAAAATATTTTTTTTGGTAAACAAACCATTCATTTCACAAAGTTAGATCATAGAACAACCTATTACCATTTTCTTATCGCTAAAAAGGTACGTTAATTATAATCCTCGGCCCGTTTAAAAATATCAGGTTTGGGACTTCAAATTTTTAACAAAATCAATATATTCTGGTGGAAACAATTTTATATTGACTTATTCGAAAACTGGATTCATCTCTTGCAGTTTAATATATGTTATCATGGCTGAAATACTGGTTGGTGATTGGGGTAAGTAATATTTTCATAAGTATAATTCGAGTTTTGACTAAATTTACTTTTCTAAAACACCACTTTTGCTTTTGTATTAAATAGAATGTACATTTGAGGAACTGCTCCAAGTCTTTGAAAATCTTCCGAGTAAAGTAACTGATGAGAGAGTTATGTTAGCAGAGTACTTTGGAACATCTTTGGACTTTCGAGAGCTTCTCGACCGAGAACTGAGCTTAGATAAAATTAATATTTCCATGTATTTGATTGAGATATTGGTTGACTGGAGATCCCGTAATCCAAAGACGGCAACTTTGGGCGTTCTTCTGGAAAAATTTGCGTATTTGACAGGCTGGACGCATGTTGAAGGTTAGTTAAAAAATAATAATTTGCTACACATTTTATTTTGGGTAAAATATACACATAATTTTCCTACTTTTAGATTCCCTCAGGCAGCTACTAACACAAAAGGCAAAATCATGGCACAGTCTGGACACCAAGTCAAAATCCAAAATATTATTGTCTAAAGTTAAATTTCAAGGAAACCAATTCGAACTTTTTAAGCTACAGGTATTGATGGCTGACCAATTCGACAGTTTTCTGAGAACCCACATAAACCAAAATGTCATTCAACAAGTTATGCATGGTAAAATTCTAGAAATGGAAGACATGAGGAATGGCTTCTTCTCGGTTAGTTTTTAATATCTATAAAATTTGATTAAGTATTTGCAAGTTTAATTTAAATAAAATATTATATTGGCCTTCCAGCAACAAAGTTCAGTTGAATTTTCACCCAAACAAAAAATCACATACTCCACCGATCAACTATTGGGAACAGGCTCTGGAAATACGAATGTTTATAAAGGAACATTTGGCGACATTCCAGTTGCTGTCAAAATTATATCAAACTATACCAAACACAGGGAAGCTGAAAACGAGATCAAAATTCTACTTGAGTGCAAAGGACATCCGAATGTTGTTATTTATCATGCCTCTACAACAAAATATAGTCAATATCTCTTAGCATTAGAGCTATGCCATGACAAAACTTTAAGCGACTGGGTAAAATATCCACAATGCCTCCCAGTACAAATTGAAGGTTTAGAAATACTTCGACAAACCACAGATGGGCTGCTATTCCTCCATGAAAATCAAATAATACATAGGGACCTCAAACTATCTAATATATTATTTTCTTTGTTAAATCGACATGTGTTTGTCAAGATTGCAGACTTTGGAATAAGTCGACTACTGCCTGTAGGGAAACAAAGTAAAACGGTTACATCATATGGAGGTTCGAATGGTTATACTGCTTCTGAAATGCTGGAGGCAAGGCAGCTTTTCAATAAAACGGGAAGATGGAATTCACCAGGAGCTCCTAAACTTGTAAGTATAGTTTATACGAAAACACTGGAAACATTTAAAAAAAATTAATTGCTAATAAACAAAAAGTGTATGCTTAACCAACTATATCCATACCAATTAGAGAAAGGGGCAACCTGTCATTTGTTTTTTTCGACCGTTAAATTTTGTTTGTGCATTTTGTCGGGTGGTGTTGTCAATGGTAATTAGCAAGCAGCATTTGCAAGCAAGCCAAAGCGTTTATTGACGTTTTAATTGATATGTGTAAGTTTCACTTGCTGAGTACTGTTGCTACAAACAAGCATACAAAATCAACAAACAAAATTTAACGGTCGAAAATAACAAACGACAGGTTTTCCCTTTCTCTAATTCGTATATACTTAAGAACGATTAACGATTGGATATAAATGTTGTTCTTAAAATGTTTCTATTGTTTACGTACATACTTTATTTCTGTACAAAAAAAACAGTTTTGTAATGCTGATATTGACACTAATATTTTTTGTTGATCCAATAGACTAAAAAGATCGACATATTTTCCCTTGGCTGTATATTTTATAAAGTGCTGACAAAGGGAAAGCATCCATTTGGATCAGAGGAAACTCTTTTGGATTACAACATACAAAAGGGTATAATACAAACCGAAGAAAGATTTTATTTGGAACAACGTTGTAATTTGTCTTTGATCCACAAAATTATTGCAAAAAATCCCCAAGAAAGGCCAAACATTGAGTACATCAAAGCTCACACAATTTTCTGGTCTTATCAGAAAATGATTGACTTTATTGAAGAAGTAAGCAATTTTGTGGAAAGCCCACCATTTCGTGTGAAAACGCTGATAAATAAATGTGTACGGAAATTTGAAGAAAATTATTTTCCTCAAATTTCTTCAGCGGATTTTCCTGAAGAAGGGTGGCTAATCAAAATAGAAGATCAGGTTTTTAAAGAGCATCGAGTTTTTAGGCGAAGGTTTGAAGCCAACAAATTCGAAGCAATTAAACTTGTTCGCCTAATACGCAATTTTAGTAGTCACTGTCACGAAAATCAAAACAGTGAGCTTAAGTTATTTGTCGGGGAAAAGCCGAATGGTTTTATGACCTACTGGTTAAATTGTTTTCCCACTTTGGTTAATGAGATGAGAGATGCGTTTGAAGATTTAAAGGAGGAGAGTTGCCTTAAACAATATTATTCTATTTCTGATGAACAAGAATATCTTTATGAAAATTGGTCGTTAATGGGGTACAGAGAAACATAGTATTTAAATAAACTGTATGTGTTCTTACCTTGATAAAAATTAAGAGAGTTTCTTAAATGTAATAAATAAAACTGTAAGTAAAAAATAGTGTAAAGGTTAACTATTTTGATCAGTTTCCATTTGTCGAAAATTGTATCTAGATTGTGTGTGAAGCGTTTTACTTTTATAAAAATTGACCGGATTATTACTTTGTATTTTCTCTGTGTTCTAGAATTCCTGTGATTGTATAAGCCTATTTGAACAGTGTTATTTAGTTAATAAAACTCTCAAATATAAATAATGTAATGTAACATGCTAGTTGTCCTAATGCATTGGCATTATTTCGGTTAAAAAAAATTGACGAGGTGGGATTTTGTTCTAAATTAAATGCAATGTCACATGGTATTTAACAAACAAATATAAAGTTTGTAATTTGGAATTCACTTCATAAAAATCGTTTTGTCTAGTCTGTATCTCATGTAACATGGGCTTGAACACACAAATATACAAACACTATATTATGCCAAAAAAAATCCAAAAAAGATTTTTATTTTGAATGCTAAGCAACATTGTACTTGACACATGTTTACATTTATTTTTTATTTTCAAATTCTTTTTTTTCATGTTAGATTCGAGTCTAATTTAATTTTTTGATGTTTTTGACAGTTTTAAGTTTTATGGCAATTTTTCGGATTATAACATTTCACAACCAAATTTCTTACTGTGTAAACAGAAAGTAGGGTAATTTACATCTATTAATACTTTGTATGAATTTTAAAAGATTAATACCTAATTAACTGTATAATAAGTATTGTTGTATTTTAGACACATTGGTAAGTTAATCAATAAATTTGCCACTGCAACCGGAATTCGGTTGATAGGTTACGGGTAACAGGACACGGGTGGTTTATGTCACTTCAATTTCGGTTATTGAAAATGTAGTCTTAGTTGTCGTATTTAATTTGTCTCATTATCAGTGGATTTACATTGAATGACTATAAAAGATTACAATCTGAAGCTTTATTAAACATATGTATATATAAACGAGTAATTTTATTTTTAAACGTTATAAGGCAGAAAAACGTACGAGCATGGCACCGCAAACAATTAGTAAAATGTGTACATTTTGTAAATAAGGTTAAATTACACATAGCAGCATAATATAAGTACTGAATTTTTTCGTTGGGGAAAAGCCAAATGGCTGTATGATGTACGTAAACTATTTTTAAAGTCTCCATTTGTCAAAACATGTATACATATTATGTATAAACCATTTTAGTTTTTTCACAAATTCACCAGATTGTAACTTTTGTATATTTACCTCTTCGAATGTTACTGAAGTTTCATTTGTAAATTTATTTTTATTTTTTACACCATTTAAATTAGGATATGCCAACAAAATGTAATTTAGTTACTAAAAACTACTTCAATGTATGTAATATAGTGTAAAATGCTAATAATTGTCATGGCAACTATGACTTAACATAGAAAAATAAACTTAATTAAATTTACTTAGGAAGTCCAATATCATGTAGATGGGCATGGAGTAATTTCCCAGGAAGAATTTGAATAATTTAACGTATTATTAAAATCTCCTGCCCATGTTAGCACAAATGGATCTTCATCAACGGATATTCTATCTTGAGCATAAAGCACACATCCATCAACCCTTCTTATTAAAAACTCATTATTATATTTTACGGGCTCAAGTACCCACCTCAAATCCAATTGATCATATTTATTACACTCGACCATTTTGTGACCTTGGTTTAAAACATACTCGGAGCTTGGGCATATATAGCTTGTCGTTTTCAAAGTCCACCTCAAAATACCAAAATGCTGCTGGAAAATCCTTCAAGTGCTTCCCATATTCTGTTTTTAAAAATTGTGCACTCTCGGTCGAGTTATAAGACAAATACATGTGTTCAGAGTAGTTAATATGAATAGTCACACATACTCCAAACTGTTTGACTTGTTCTTAATTAATTAACTAATGGGATTGTAATTAATGTTTTGAAAAAATTAAATCTTTATTTTGAGGTTCGTATGAAAATGTTTAAAATTAACTTTCAGGTAAGCAGATAGTTATCCACATTGTGGGAGTCTGTGTACCTTTGACATTATATGTAATCTGAATTTTTCTGATTGGCAAATAAAAACAAATATAATAATAATATCGAACCACCAAACACAGAAGTAAGTTTGATAAGTATCTCTAGACCTGTGGAGAATCGACTAGAATTGGGATCAATATCTGGCGTGTATTTGGCTATAAAAATAAAACTGATGATTAATTATTAATTATAATGCGAAAGGATATTAGTATAAATACAAGTACAATTTAAATTTAGTAAAGCTCAGCATGAAAATATCGAAAAAGTAAGAATGTAGCATTTAAAACTCTACAAAAGTCAAAAGTAAGCCAACGAAATACTGACAACACGATGTAAAACGTGAAGCCACCTAACCAGAAGAAAAATGTTAGGTTGAATCGCTCTTTATTATCACTAAAGTAGAATTTAACCACCAACGCCAAAGCTGCGACGCACCAAAAACTAATTAGGTTATAGTTTCTATTGACTCTTGAAATTACATTCGGATTATTAGTTATCACAAATAATTGTTGATTTAGATCAATTAGAATTTAGAAAACAAGATAAGTTTACGAATAAAACTTGAAGTAAACTTTTTGTTTTTTCTACACAAAAATGGTCTTGTTAAATTTTTATTAAATGGAAATGGAAAAACAAACATTTATTCTAGAATCCAAACAATCAAGTATAAACAATGGGTTTGTACACAAGCATAAATTTAAATGTAACACATTACAGGTTTTGAACTCCATCATTACCGTTTTCCTATTTGTTCATACATTAGTTGTAATCAATTTATTTTTCATTACGAGACACTACAGAACTAACTTGAGAAGTATCTTGATCGTTGCAAAACAGTGTTTCGTGGTCGAAGTTTTATCTCAATCGAAGACAAAAGTGTGGGATATTACATCATTGCTGCAGCTTATGTTTTGACATTTGACATTTGGTAATATTAATTGACATTACATAAATTTTAAGATGGGAAATATTACATCAGTCCTGGAAAGTAAACAAGCTCTTGGTGCAAATCTTCAAGTGGTTATTTTGCACTACAAAAATGAACAATTTTGCAAAATACAAGCATCAACTATGCCAATATCATACAAAATGCTGAATAAAGTGAATAATTCTAATGTCTTGTAGATTTTACAAGTAAAATCAATTTTTAAATGACTCGTTAAAATAACAAAATCTTACGTTTGTTTATAGTGTGCAATATTTGCCTTATCCATGTTTCTTGTCACTATGTCAACGGATTGTCCAAAAACCACTTAATATACGAATACATCGTTTTGAACTGTATGATTTTTCTTGCAGCTGAAATGGCTGTTTTGATAGAAATATGATTTCATCTAAAATCGTAGAGGCGAATTTAACTTCACTTTATAAATACAACACTAGAATACCCTCAGCAGGAATAGGCTCCTGAAGAGTTTTCACTCTTTTTGATTTAATTTTAATGTTTTAATTAAAATTATATTGCATGTGGAATCTTACACGAGAACTAAAAAAGTAAACAAATATATAGGAATTTTGAGTCGTTTTTATTCGTAGGTTACTATAATGGAGTCATTTTTGAATAAAAGAACAAACTTATTTACTGAAAGCATTTAAATTTTTCTTAATTAATACACAATTAGTTATGTTTGCAACCTAGTTCACATAATTAGTAAATATGCGTCACATAAGTTCCCTTTAAAGGAAGGAGAAGCAAAAAGTTATGACAAATAATACACCAAAATGAACGTTATAATATCCAATATTACATCCAAAACATCTACACTTAATAAATTCAAATCTATTAAAGCGAATATTTACAGAGAATCTTTGTTTGATGACCTCATCTGAAATAAAATAATGGTATATGTCACCACAAAGCTCAGCATCTAAAATTAACAATAAAGTAAATTCAGCTTTACGCATAAAATTGTGCTTACACTCATCAAAATCATTTTAAATATTTCATTTTAAATCGCATGAATATAGTTAACACTCACAGAAGCTAAAAATCCATTGCTTATGTAAAAGTATTTACAAGACAACGCGATTGGCTCTGATTGTAATTCAAGTTTTGCCAACATCAATTGTATATTACACAATTGATTACTCTCCGGGCGTGTTTTACAAATTGTGCACCATTTCATAAACTGCTTTGTTATGGACTCATGAAATTTTGCAGCAATAATCCAAGTCGGCGCATTGAACAGCACTTGAAATAAAACTGGAATCCAGGAAAACTTAATGGAAGAAAATAAATATTTGTCTGGGATTTGACACAAATCAGTGATAACAATAAAATAAAATGTAATGAACTGAAATTCGATAACATCATTGACTGCCTCCACTTCGTTCCTTATCTTGGAAAGAAGTTGAAAGCCCTGTTGAAAAAAAATCGTGCTCAATTAAATAATATTTTAAAATAATTAAACTATTTGTCTTTACCAAATAAATATTTGAACTTCCAATTGAAATCAGTTTTTTATGGAACTCCCATGCTTTTGTTAACATTGAACAGCTCAAAGCAAAAATGAATACCTGATTAATAAAATAGTATAACATGACATGCGTTTGTAAAGCCAACAAAATCCAGTTTCCGGATGACAACCAATTGAATACAGGTTTGGCGAAATGAATGTCAAGATGGAAATCATTTACAATTTGTGCATACCGATTAATGGAATAACTGGAATACTCGAAGTTAAAATATGAATACCATATGCTCATTAAAAACACATAAGATCTGAATATGGTGTATTGGTATCCCTGTAAATTCAAGAAAGATGTGCAACTAACGTTAATAATATCTTCTAACTTATATCTTTCAAACCAAATAAGTTTTACAAAATTAAGCCACAAAACAAGAGACGCCAAATATGTGGTAACTTCAAAACATGCGCTAACTTTTGAATTTGTATTCATCTGAAATTTGTGTACGCTTTCTGCAAACCAAAATATGGTGTAGAATTGAACCAACAGATGTAAGAGGCCACAGACAATACTTTGTAATTTGGAGCTTTGTAAAACGAAACGGTTGATAACGGAATTCCATTGTACACGAAAAGGGACATAAAGTACAAGACTAGAAAAATTGATGAAAAATATTAGTGGGGATGAGACGTGTGGGCTTTTAGGGATTACAAGAACTTGCTTAACGTTTTTGTCGAACATTTTCGAATCTGCAACCGGGGTATAGTCAATAACCCAAACGACGTTGATGGATTATGTTAGAATTCTTGTCCAGCAACGCGTAAGGTTATTATTAAAATTAACTTAAAGAAATTAGATTTGTACATACATGACTTTTGGCAAGATAATGTAATTTTTTGGAGAATTTAGTATAATTGCTTTCTTTTCAGAATAAGGACATCATTCCAATTTGTTAATGGAATTTGTCATTTATTGAAATTATTTTGGGGTAGACTGATTTCATCCTTTCACTTTTTAAAATGCTTTTTAGAGAAACAATTGAAAATTAATGTCTTATGATAGTTTTTACACAAGTGTCGTCCATTAAGCATTTTAGTAGAATAAAGTTTATTTCGACGATAAAGATTGATTTACAATAAGGTTGTTTATTACAAACCTTGCCAAGTTTGTTGCATTTAATTATGTTAATGAATCCATCATATTAAAACCTCATTTAGACAATAATATTCGAATAAATACCCACAAAACTTAGTATACGATATAAAAAGTGAAAACCCATTAGCGTAGCATATAAATTGTTATAACTTTTCAAGATAGCAATCCATTTACAAAAATAAGGTTATATTACACAAATTGACAAAAATTGTAAGTGATTATTAAAAACAGAACTGACGAGCCATGTTGCACAAATATCGTAATGTTATGAACCGAGTTACAGTGCGTTTCACTTGAATAACAACTTAATAGAAACATGTTTTAAAAAATAAGTAAAATGAAAAGCAAGATGTTTAAAAATACTGCACGATATAATTTTAATGATTTATGTTGCTGATTTATATCGTGTTTTAAAGAAACCACAATTTTACTTTACCTCCAACCGAATTCAAACAACTGTAATACTTCTTTTTCAAAATTTGAATAACTTTTTGTTCCCTAATATTACGATATAATTTATAAATGACAGTCCTTAATATTAAACAAAATTCCTTTGCATAATAACAAATGCTTAACTTTATTTCAAAGGCATAAACAAATATTGCTATTCCCACACCACTTACCCAAAGTATAAAAATTACAGATATGTTACCACCCATACTTGGCTTTATTAGTACTCGACTACTTTGAATCATATGCAGTTTATCGTTGTCTATGAACTTGAGCCACCATTCAAAAAATCCCGTTGAAAATATGACCCAAATACGTTTTAAAATAAATGCAGGCATCATACCTCCAAATCTAAATGCTAAATCCGCGGTTGTGTAAGCTACCTGTCCAACATCCGAGTGCAATCCATTTTCCCTTAAATTTCGAGCAAATTTGTTGGCCTGATATTTTGGCAATATCCATGCCGATTTGGAGCAGTTCTTAAGATCCTCTTGAATGAAATTATCTTGTTGTCCGTAAAAATATTCGATAAACACTTCGTTCCACCATGAAATGTAGTCATTGTAATAATATCTTTCTACAGGTCCTGCACTACTTTTGAATTCTGGCAGGCCTGATCTTTCCAATGTGATTAATGATTGAAGAGGACTTATAAGAACCTCGTGCAATTTAGGGTGGGGACGGGATTCCAAAATAACTCGCTGAAATTTCTTATCACTAAATGGTTCACTAAAATTGCTTTCTTTCCTTGGAAGTTCAATTGTTTTTATTTCTGTATGTGCCAGAACGATGGGTACACCATTTGAATAGACGATAACTCCATCCTTTTTATTTTTAAGCGTGATGTTGTTCAACATAGCTAAACCTGGTGACGATTCTTTACGTTGTAGATTATAATCTAGGTAATCTAGTTTACTGTAAATTGAAAACCTGTCCCGAACAAGTTCATCAAGTTCTGTGTAAGGAATTCCTTGACGAGGAGTAACTATGTTGTATACATTGTTACTTTTGTAGGCATTGCTTAGGACTAAGCCAGCAAGTAAGATGCCTCCAATTACAAATCTAAATCGTTTCACCTTTTGAAAATTTCCTGGAAACGGGTCACCTTGTTCTAAATATACTTTAAGCACATATAAAATCTTTCGATGGTGAAGTAACACGTTTTGACAATTGAAACGTTCTGCTAGACAGATCGCCGATAATATTAAGCTAATTAGAATCGAAATCCAAATGTATTGATCGTAAACTAAAATAAATTCGGAAAACAGCAAACCTTCTATTCCTTGAGTACCGCAACTAATAAAGTGCGTAGAACTAAGCGTGTTCTCTACAAATAGACTCTCGTCTCGTATTGTGTTGTCCATATATACTACCCAGTTTAGACTAAATGGATACAATTGAGTATCGACATGTTGGCTAAAGTAAATGCTAAATGGAGTAAAGTTTCCCATCAAAGATGTCAATACAAATGCGTAGGCCATTGCAAGTTGTTCCTGTGGATCCTTAGCAGACCGCATTCTCTCTAGTAGAAAATCAATTTGGTTTCTAAAATCATATTTTGCCTCTTGTATTTCATAATGGGTATTATTTATAATATCTTTATCTTGCGAAAAACTGCTCCAATATATTAACTCGTTTGAGTGTGTGCCTTCAGTATTTAAAATATAGTTCTTTGAAAGTCTTGCTGAATTTATTGGCAATGTTACAAATCCGTATATACATTCAAAACACGTTACTAGTTTATGTACATCTGCAACATTGCACAATCCATTCTTATTACACTTTAGTTTAACAAGTAGCAGAACATCAGTGACTATTTTATAGTTCGTGCAGTCCAGCCTAAATGCATGTTTACATCTACTCATCCAATTATGTAGACTTTCCTTATCATATCGTCCAATTTTAGTTTCTTGAATTAACATATGAATAGGAGCTTGATTGCTTGGAATAGTAAATCGAATTGGAATAACAGCAGAAGGATGCGTAAATATTTGTGTGTGTTTGCCAATAGCTAACATGTATTCAGGCATGAGTAAATCTAGTTGAACTTGACACTGCCATAATTTTAGGGTTCTGGAAACAGGGTACTGGAATTATGGGTTTTGGGGGCTGGACTTTTGGTTTTAGGGTTTTTGGTGTTGGGTGTTGGAATTACGTTTTTTAGGGTGCTGGAATTATGGGTGTTGGGTGCTGGAATTTTATAGCCTAACATGAGCAGTGTTATAGCAAGAAGCAAAACAAAAAGCCGCAAAGCTAAGCACTAAGCAGCCGGAGTGAAGTTAAATTAAGAAATTCAATGTAGCTCAGTTAGTTAAATGTGTGAGATCATATAATTGTATTGTGTGTAAATCAAGATAATTTTAGTAACATGTATGTGCTTCATATTTAGTACAATTAAAATTTATACTAAATTATATTATGACAATATTATAACTATTATAAGTAGGCTGTTAGTAAAAAGTGTCGAAGAAATATGAATACTAAAAATTAGTTATTCTGCATTTAGAATTTAAACTGTTTTGTTCAGCACACTGGCAATACAATGTTGAAAATTTGAACTTTGTATTCCTAATTTAAAATAAATTCTAAAAAATGTGTAATAAGTTAAATTTATTCGTTAAAAGGTTTTAAAGGCTAATTTTATTTTGAATGTGTTTTTAGATCTAAGCTTAGAAGAATAAAAACCAATAGATAAAAGTAGGAATAAATGTTGTATAAGTACTTTTGTAAAATAAACCCCTCTGTAGCTTTTATTTTCTCGTAAATTTTTATGAGTTATTGTAAAGATGATATATCTCAGAAAGAACCCTAAACAAAGTCATTAGAGAACTTTTTGAAGCCTTCAATACTTAACATTTATTAACAGTTATAAGCTTGTAAAAATTTGCTTGTTCAATTTAAAGTTCGCAAATATCGTTAGTTCCTTTCATAAAACATTATGTATATGAAAAAGTAATGAGGGGAACAACGAGTGAATCTTAGAAAAGTTATTTATTTAAAACAGGTAGCCCGACGTTTCG
>JAQFZH010002966.1:0-14967 GCA_034695485.1 Entomobrya nivalis | reverse complement strand
TAGGAA
Organism: Entomobrya nivalis; assembly: GCA_034695485.1. Classification (NCBI taxonomy): domain Eukaryota; kingdom Metazoa; phylum Arthropoda; class Collembola; order Entomobryomorpha; family Entomobryidae; genus Entomobrya; species Entomobrya nivalis. Next base: position 14,961 of record JAQFZH010002966.1, on the reverse strand, counting down.
CTGAAGGAAGAAGCTATTGCTGCTCATGCTGCCTCGCGTTTAGAGGTTGCAAATATTTTTGAATCGTTTTTGGCACGAATTCAAAACTTATTTCAGTGTAAAAACCTGCAGCCACAAAGCAACGACATTGAAATGTCGGAAGAAGTGGCCGGGCCGTCGAATGCCACTTCTGACCAAGGGAATGTTTCACCTAAAACGACTAAAACCAAGCACAAAAAGTCGCCTGTAAAGTAAGTACAATGAAGATCAAACTTCTACATGCTGTATTAGTGTATGGTGCCAAAATTCTAACTTTAAGTAAATTTGGTAACAATTTGCAGAAATGAAGGCTTACCATTAACATTCACGTACACAGTTGCATTTGAGGAAATCCCGGACGATAGGACTATTTTACAAAAATATTAATAACTACTTAATATCAAAACGAAAGGTTGAAGTAACTAATTAATCTACTCAACTCAATTTTCTCATTATGATTTTTTTAAACTTTTAAGTAGATATCATCTATTTGTAAAAAGTAATGTTATCATACAAAAATTTTGTTCATTTTAAATTTCTGTTATTTTGTTAAATTTCAATCATATAGTAATAGTACATATTATATTCATTTTTAATCATGTAAAATGTTACTCGAAAGCAACAGCAATCTAACATTTTGACCGTGCAACGTATTCACTTATATATGCTTATCGTTTCATGGAAACTAAACTAATTAATATCGTTAAAACTTACTTTGTAAATATTGTGCGTATTATATTACGCGTTTTAGAGTAGAGGACATTTCGTAATAATCTTCTTATTTTCAAAAACATTTGTCTTGGTAAATTGGTAAAAAGAGCCATCCAAAAACCTATAAAAACTTACACCAACAAATGAACACTGAATTTTAGAAGAGAAGGCGAAAAGTTTCTCTGAAATAGCAAATCTAGAAATATTTTAGGGTTTTTGGCTGTTCAAAGCATTTTAAACTGGACACATGTTTCAAACAAAATCTATTTGTAATAAAAAAGGTCACAAAACTAGAATCAATAATTAAAGTTTTTACCAACACTAAAAATTTGAAGCTCTATTCAATCTTTAAATTTAAATTTAATATCATTTCATATACTAAAATATTCATTGCAGTCTCACTTATTAAACGTCACCGATAATATAAGTTGGTGAAAATTTTTGATAATGTGCATGCAAATTTTAAGGGTTTGGTACAAAATGTATTTTAGTTTGTTACCGTCTTAGAGGATTTGGTCGTTATATAGAGAAATATTTTTCTTAATATAGATAATTACGCTAGTAGTAATTTCTATTAGCCAACAAATAAAAGCTATTACGCATCCAAAAACTACCAAAGTTAGAATCCCTCTCACATTATCAATCATATTTATACTTTGCTTTGTCTGTGGATTTTGTAAAGTATAATTATAAAATTTGGTCACGTCATTACTGGATTTAGATAGCCGGTACAAATTTACCCTTATCTGTGCAATATGTCTAGCAACAACTTTGTTCCACCAATCCGGTATGCCAGAACTTTGAATTCCTCTTATTCTAATTTGAACAAATTGCTGTATCAGGCCTCTAAAATAAAACCCAATCTTTTTCTCAGCCAAAACTTCCTTTCCTACTGATACTTTATGTAACCCAATCATTTTCAGAATAATATTGATTTCAAGCAATCTGATTTGGTCGACTAGAAACGCCGAATTGTTACACTGTCGAAGATACTTGATTAAATTCAAGTCAGCAGACTCAAAGCTATAGTCAAACGAATAAAATTGTGCGTCACCTTTCCATTCAACATTTCTCCATAAAATTTCAAAAACCGGCGTAATCCAAAGTGAAGACATGTTATACACATACAAAGCGTGTTTTGATACATTAATATCCGAGTAAGAATTACCAGGAACATATTTTGCAAACAGCGATGCTGCATACAGTAAACCTCCACTTAGTTCATGGCCCACTAATGTACTATTCTTAATGCAGTTCTCGACTTCAATTTTAGATTTTAGACAATCCTCTTCTGCAATTAGATACTCTGGTTCTGATAGTATTGTGTAGTTATTACTAACTAGTTCTTCAAAATATTTAAAAGGCTGAAATTTTGACGGAGAAATTAGCTTATGAATATTGTCGTTTTTATATGCGTTGCTCAATACCAGTACACAAAAGAGGGCACCAGCTGAAAATAATTTTAAGCTTGTCGTGTTTAAAAGATGCTGCATGTATGGGTTAGATTGTTCGACAAGATTCTTTAGAAGACCTGCCAAAACGGCGAGGATTACACTAACAGGTTTTTTGTATCCCACAAAGACAACCCATGTCAGCGGTGTAATAACCCCCAAAACGTACAATATGGCTACCCAAGAAAACGTGTCGTAACTTTGTAGCAAAATTTGGTAAAAATATTCTCTGGTGTTAACTGTATTCCCGCAAGCTACAAATCGTATTTGGGCGGGCATGTATGGCAATGAAAAATGTAAACTGTCGAGATCATAACCTGTGAAAGGATAAATTTCCACTCGAGGTAAACTTTGATCATTTTGGTGTCCCATTCTGGATCCAACTATATATTTCCAGATGGTTTTAGTTGACAGGCATGATAAAATGTCTTCAATTGTATGGTTTTGTAGCTTATGTGACCACAAAATGTTTCCAGTAATATTGGTGCATTTGGCTTCGTTATGAAAATAGCTTTGCATGCTCAAAAGAGATAAGTTTTTAGCTTCCATAAGTGCCAAATTTATTATAGTGAGTAAACGGGGGAGTGTAGCTGGTCGATTTAAGCTTATTGTAACGTGTTGACTAGACATGCAAGTGGGAAAAACTTTGTAACGATGGGTTTTTTCTGTACTTGCAAAATTTGAATCAATAAATATATTGACTGACCCGTTAAATAAGCAACGTTGGTAGGTTTTCATAGGAATATTAGGTAAATTTGAATGAGAAACTATCAGTGTTATTCCAATTGTAGTAAGATACCTTTCATTATCCATTTTGTTCCAAAAATTCATATCTGGTTGGAGTGTTGTAGTTGGAAATAGATAAATGTGCTGAAATAAGTTCCAAGGTCGAGTTTGAATAGCAAATTCGTGAAAATTCAACTTCATGCACAAAATAGGCTCGCTATGGTACAAAAACGTGGATCTTTTTGGAAAAGATGCAATGCTAGCAAATTCGGAATTGTTTGTAAATGGTAAACAGCGCCTCAGAATGTTTGGTACGTATGACATTGGTTGCATATCAATCGCGTGAAAAATTGTCAGTACAAGCAAACACGTTGTACAATTGAATATCATTTCACTTATATCAACGTTCGTGACGATATTATTTTGGGAAATGGGTGTAGATAATGTATTAGACGATTCCAGTGAATCCATATTTAGTAAAGTATGTTCCAAAATATCGGAAATTACGGGAGTCGACGTTTTCTTACGACCAAAACAAACTGTTTTGTATTTTTAAGTCTCTGTTCAATTTGGTAGCTTTTTCTAATAAATTTAACACCGCTGGTAACAACTTGAACAAAGTTGCTAACTAAATTTTCAAACTAAGCACCGGGCTAAATAAAAAAACAATTGTTTCAATTCACTTTAGCACCGTCCGTATATTAGATGTGTTTGAACGTTGCAAAATAGCAAAGCCTGATTAGCTCTTTTCCTCAATAAGCTAAGTTTCTTTGAAAACCAGCTTTTGTTCCCTAGAGCCTGTGCAGCAAGGAAAGAGACATAAAAATAAAGTGCTAGACATATTTTTTACACTTTCAATTAGTCGTAAAGCAAAATTCGTCTAAACTCGCGCTAGTTTGAGGCTCTTTAACTCATTGTTAATTGGATTTTGCTTAATATTAATTATTCAATACCCTTAAGTGGTGTTCTATCTATTGTAATTTGTTGTAATTCGAAATCCGAATTGAACATTTAAGTGAATTTTTAGAACAAATACACTTATCGTGAAGGACTACATTCTGCGCCGAAGAATGTAAATAATAATTTCGTCTAATTTATAAGCTTTTAGATAACTTACTTTGAACAGAAAGGGTGCGGCCATTATTATTTTTAATTTTCTGAAAGTAATTACGTTTTAGAACATCTGGACAAATATTAATTATCCTTTTCAAAATTATTGGAAGCTCGATTATAGCATGATGTGTTATATAATATTAATCAGCAAACATTTTAATCTTGAAATAATCATATGAATTCGTAAGAACTGAAATAGTAAATTTGGAAACTACACTAAGAGCATATTAACGAACATTGCCATTAGTTCCAATCACAATTTCAGTAAATGTTTAACAAATTAATTTAAAATAAACGAAATATCAAATTTTAGTTATGTGAAAGCACCCACAAATTCCTGTGATTCAAGGAAATCTGCTACCATATCTTTTTAAATGTATTTCAACTCTAAATTTAAATAACATACGTTTTTTGGTTTTCAAGTAAAGCAGAGACGATTGAAATTGTCAAAACTATTAAAACAGCTTAATTTTTAACTGCGTTACTCATGAATGTTTATTTCTGTAGCTGTTCGATAGTTGAACTTTCTTTACGATAGGATTATTTCTTAGGAAACCAACAACAAATCTGATTAAAATATTTAGTATTCTACACGTGGCTTGACTACTAACAGTAGGTCAAATTTTTGAACTTTTGAAAACAGAATTTGAACTATTAAAGCAGTGGGGAGCATATCAGTTTGTTATTTTCATAGAAAATTGAGAATATTTATTTTTGGGTTTGCTGTTTACAACCTTACAGCAGAAAATAGAGTTAACGTCCATATACTAAACTTTTATAATGATGTGTTTATATTTAGAATAGCGTTAAAATAGGAAACATATCAAATTAGGTCACAGCCAAATGACTTCCTTTGCTTAATAAACAATTTATTTAAATATTTTGAAGGCGAATTATGTTTTTGTCTTACGATAACCAAAAGTCAAAAATAAATATTTGAACTAAATATTAAAGTAAATATTATTTTCCATTCATGTCTTTCAATGAAAGTTTACAAGTAAGTTAAAACAATCAAATCGTAGATAAGAAAATTATAAAACCACATATATCGCAGACATCTGATGTAATGAAAACTTGTGTACAAATAAATCAGTTACTCGTAATAATTTGTTTTAAATTGTATAAATGGTAAATGTTAATACGTACAATGAACTTGTTGTTGTTGAAGCTAAACATAAAATAAAACTTACTTAAATATAACCCAATTCAAGCTAGTGTAAACTTGACCAGAAGTGATTTATATTCCGCCCACACTAAGTCATTGATAACCTTTTTGGTTACTGTTCACATAAAAATAAATAATTGCCTAAATCAGATGTAAGGTACCACCTAAATCACAAATTGTATATTCTAAATGCTATGACACCATACACAATGACTGATTAATTTCTACTTTTAACAACGAGAAAGAAAGTTCGTTGTAAAACAAATCGAACAAAATCTGGCCACCGTTTTCTATCCATTTTGTGGAACAAACCAACTCCAAGTTTGATGGGGGAACAACTTTTGAGAAATTTTCTAAACACTTTCTTTTCATTTTGCTCTAATTGTGTCTTTCCACGAGCAAGAATTTTTGATGAAATCAACAACGACTGGCTTCCAAATTCCAAAACACAACAATTACAACAAAGTACAACAAATAAAATCAAAAGCATGCTTACATTGACGCCAGCTGGAAGAAGTGCTCGATACACTAAAAGTGTGTATAAAAGCACAATACATAATATTCCCCCAAGAAATTGAACAACAGGCCAAAAATACAGTTTTAAACAATCATTTATATATATTGTAAAAAGCTGTATTGCTCGGTAGTTTATTTCAAATATTCGATTTTGGTCTGCATGACAATCATTTTGAAACTTTTTTGATTGCAAAACCGACAAATCTTTCACATAATCTTTTAGCTCCTTTACAATTATAAAGCAAACCGATAACGTCATCATGCCAGTAACAGAAGTGAATAAGAAACTTGGTAATTGTATGACAACAAATAAAACTGAAAAGATATTGTAATTTTTAGAACTAACGTTTGAGCTAACCATAAAATAAATTTCAATTATTGGAATAAACGCACAAAGAAAAATAAATGAGATTACTTCCGAAAATAAAACTAGATAATTAATTACATTGTCACCGTGATGATGATGGAATGACTTTTTGTACACGATTCCCCCAGGATCTCTCACTAAGCAATTCAACAGTACACAAAATTCTGTTGCGCGAAAATGGTATCCCAAATAGTAAGTGTAGAAACCAACATCAAAAACGAACGTTAATCCATGGAAGAAAATTTGAATGATATTTAATACGTTAAAAGTGTATAATCTGGTAAAAAACTGGAACGATTTATAAAAAATGTGAAGGTGATTCAATGTAAAGAAAGCAGTGCGTTTTTTGGATTCTTTTCTGACAACACAAAATGCTCTCTCGTGAGTTTTAAATTTAATTGGGAACAGTGTTAATGTTAAACTATGGCAAATATTGCTCATTGTTTGCAAATTTTGGAGATTTCGAGGGGATGGCATTTTGTTTTTGGTCAAGTAAGCAGTTCAAATAAAGATACTATACAATTTGTTGTAAAAAGGTATTATAAATAACACAAAAGTTAATTTTTTCAAGCTATTTTTGACTTGGGAAATATCGTCAATTTTTTAGCAGATCGCTTTAGAATTAGATTTAAAACGGGGGTTTATGATAAAAAAAAGTTTTAAAGAAGTTTCTAAAAAGGCTTATTTTGGAAATTGTTTTTTTATACATTTTACTTATTGAACGAATGATAACTAACACGACAAATTGCCTACAAGTATAGAATTGCTTTCAATTTAACAACCAGACAGCTTCAATTTAAAAGCACGACTATTTCCATCGCAAACATTTTTAGAGTTTTGTAACACAAATAGACTAGAATATTTTACGGTTTAACTTGTATTCTGGTTTTTCTGACAGTATTTGTTTTTGAACATATTAAATTGTCTGGATATAATCTACAATATTAATTAGGCATTACGCATGTAACTCTATCAGGTAACTATTGTTAATACGAAAATTTCTTGACGCATTTGCTTTTGTTGGATAAATGCCTAAAGAAAACACAACCACGTGTGTGTATATATATATTTTTGAGTGAAAGGTTTGATGGCCTATTACTAGTGTAAATGTTTACAATAAAACATATTCTGTCAATCAAAATATATATTCACGTATCTCATGCTTCCAGTTAATTACTATACGTCAAACGTTGTTTACCGGAAAACTTACGGGCAATATATTAATTTTTTCCGATTTTGTTGACTTTTAATTTTTCAGTTTTGTTGAATAATTCGAGTTTAGAACTTTAGTTTAAAATTGGTCTAGAAAATTGGTCAATTTTTTTTGTACAAATTTAAAAACAGTTGTTCTTTCTTTGAATTGTTTTAGTAAAACTACCCACTATAAGATTATAGGTTAGTTTATATTGATAATGTAGTAAATTTTTACGTTTAGTAGAAATTTTACTTTTGTTTGACTTGTAAATACAAATGTATAATAATTAACGCCTTTTACGTATACAGTATATTATTAATAACATTTATACAGTGAACTTTGTAAATAATTTGAAACAATTTTTGAATATTACTGTATTTTTTATCTGGTAACCGCTTTTAAAATAATTAAATGTTGAAGGTCAATGAGAAACTTGAAAGTGTTGTCAAAATTAAACTGTAAGTTCACTCAAAAAATTGTGAAAATTTCCCGAAATAAATCATTTTCCGCCTTTCCAACATCAATGACAACACCATTTGGTGAATTTGCATAAAATGTAATATATACCTAATAAGAAGACAGATGCTATCAACGTATTAAAACGTAGAGGTACTCAATGTTATGACACCATATAAAATAACAAACTAGTAAGCCGACTTCTCCGGAAACAAGCCTATATAAATCTACAAATTGCATACATTAATAAAATAAATACTTAATACATAAAACTTCATTAATTTTTACTTTTCACAACAAGAAAAAAAGTTCGTTGAACAACAAATCGTACAAATTCTGGCCACCGTTTTCTATCCATTTTGTGGAACAAGCCAACTCCAAGTTTAATTGGAGAACAACTCCTGAGAAATTTCCTAAACCATTTCTTGTCATTTTGCCGTAACTGATTATTTCCACGAGCAAGAATTTTTGATGAAACCGACAAAGATTGGCTTCCAAATTCCAGAACAAAACAATTACAAGAAAGTACAATAAATAAAATCAAAAGCATACTTATATTAAAGCTAACTGGAAGAAATTCACGATGTACTAAAAATGTTTAAAGAAGGCCAATAGATATTATTGCTCCAAAAAATTGAACAACTGGCCAGAAGTACATTTTTAAACAAATATTTATATATATTGTAAAACTTTGGGCTATTCTGTAGTATATTTCTAATAACCTATTTTGGTCTGCATGACGATTATTTTGAAACGTGTCTAATTGCAAAATAGACAAATCTTTTACATAATTCATTAGCTCATTTACAATTATAACACAAACTGATACAGTTATCAAGCCAATAACAGAATTGAATAAGAAACATGGCAATCGTATGAGGACAAATAAAATAGAAAACACCTTGCTAGTTTCAGAAACATTGCTCGAGTTAACTACAAAATAAAGGTCAGTCAAAGGAATAAACGCACAATTAAAAATAAACGACATTACCTGCGAGAATAAAACTAAATGATTAATTAAATTATCACTTTGACGATAATGGAATAGCGTTTTGTGTACAATCCCTCCAGGATCTCTTACTAAGCAATTTAGCAAAACACAAAATTCTGTTACACGAAAATGGTATCCTAAATAGAAGGTGAAGAAGCCTACATCAAGAAGAAACGTGAGTCCATAGAAGAAAATTTGTATTATGTTGAATACGTTAAAAGAGTACAGACTGGTAAATAACTGAAAAGATGCATAGAAAATGTGTAAGAGGTTCACTGTAAATAAGGCATTGCGTTTTTTGGATCCTTTTCTGACAACACAAAATGCTCTCTCGTGAGTTTTAAATTTAATTGGGAAAAGGGTTAACGTTAAATAATGGCAAATATTGCTCATTGTTTGTAAATTTTGGAGATTTTGAGGAGATGGCATTTTGTTTCTTGAGTAGTGGCGGTTTAGTGTAGAGTAGTTCAAATACGTATGCACAGTTAAATGCAAGTATAGTGATATAATAAATAGTATAAATGTTAATTTTTACAAGAACTGTTTGAAATGAGTAAGCAGGAAGTCTCTTTAGAACTATTTGAACGAATCGCTTTAGAGTTAGATTTAAAGCGGTTGTTTATGTTTGAATACTTTTGAAAGAATTTTCTAGAACAGTTTATTTAAAAACGTACTTGTATTTTAAGTTTTACTTAATGTAAAAATGGCATTGACTAATTTCTATGTGGTTCCAATTAATTGTTGTACACTGGAAATTGCTTACAAGTGGAAAATAATTTAACAACCAGACAACTTCAATGTGAAAGCATGACTATTTCCAAAACAAAACTTTTCTAGATTATTTAGTTCAGTTGAGTAAGAGTATCAACGGTTTAACTCATTTGCTTGTTTTTCTGACAGTGATTGAACATATTAAATTGCCTAGATATAACCCATAATTACTCATGAAGCATTACAAACGCAAGCCTATCACATGAATATCGTTAATAGTAATATTTCTTGACGCATTTGCTTCTGTTGAATAAATGCTTAAGCATAACGCAGCTACGAGGGTATATAATTAAATTTTCCAGAGAAAGGTTTGAAAGCCTAATATGTACTAGTGTAAGCATTTATTTATATTAAAACATTTTTGCTGCACATTATTACAAAGATTTCCTAAAATTTAGATTTGTCTGAACAGTTGGTATAAATATGGCCTTTCCTGAGCGTGTTTCCAGAATCTGAAATTTAATATAAAAATGGTTAAGCCCAATTTTTTTTTAAACGTATTAGTATTTAATATATTAGGCGTACATTTGTAAGGTGTTACCAATCATTAAGATTCAAAGTATCATCACCACGTTTACCACAAGTACACCAGAATACATTGCAATCCACCATGCCAACATATTTGTAAAAAACAGTTTTGATTACAATATTGAGAATGCTATCAAAACCCTTTAAAGTCATCCAACGTTTTTACATTCGTTAAGCAATTCAAGGAAGAATGGGGACAGTCACTAAGGCTCAAGGAATAAAAGCAAGTTAACTACTTGCATCAATGAATTTTCTGAAAACCCATTGCATATGTTCAGTTGGCGTCCCCATCGACACCTGAATTGAATAACCCCATTGATATACATTGCCAATTCTGGTGCGTTTTTGCGGTTATGATAAGCATAAAAATAGCAAGGACGAATTGTAACAAGTGATAACTAAACCATTATGTTATCTAAGTGCGTGCTCGAATTATTAGCTTATGTGATCGATTCGTGAATGCATTGAATTTAAAACATCAATGGAAACAGTAAATGAACTGTATTTTCATTCAGCCGTTTTCGGTTTGATTTGGCATCCAAAATGGTGCAATAAGGAACCCTTTCTTTGTTGTCGGAAGTTTTGTACGCCGTTTGAATCGGCGTGTTTGCGAAAGCGTTGCAACAAAGCGTGCTTGTTACAAGTAGATATATTTTCTCGAAATGTTTGCTGTAATTTGGCTTCTTATGAGGAGCTTTGGTTGGTTTGTGTTTTTGGTTACGGGTTATATTAACAAACAGACTTGTTAATTTTGAAACACATGTCATTGCCATTGAACTTACTTGACAAACCAAAATTGTAGTTTATTTTCCCGTTAATCTGTTATTATATAAAAATTGATTACTTCATGTAAACTCTCATTGTATATTGGAGAGTAATTTACTTGTATTGATTATTCTGCACACACAACTATTAATATCACGGTTTTAACTCGCAGTTTGTACATATGGTTTTCAAATACAATGAAACACAACTTGGGATTTCAAAAATATTTTAATGACAGTATGATTTCCAGTGTTAACCAAATTTGAGACATGCCAGCTTATTATTTTAAATTGAAAATTTCAATGTTTTTATTTTTGAAAGCTGACTGCCGCTTCCAATCTTTATTTATAATTTACTCTTTTTTAAGTTATACATTATTCTGAAAACAAGGATTCACAAAAGTTTTTCAAAGCATGCCAATTTATGCCCTTATTTTATATGTAGTCAGGTAAGCAATACAAACCTTACACGTTATATGATTTTATGTAGAACTGACTTATACAGCGCTCATAATATCAAATTCTAAATCAATAATTGAACATGCGGTTGATTGACGTAAATTATTAACTCGGCTTAGAGTGTCTTATTGAAATGCAAAATTTTATGGACTTTTCCACGCTATTTATTATAAGAATTTCTAAAAGTAAAGGATGACAACCTTATGTGTATAAATTATGACAGAATCCGATCCAGAATGACTAACTTATAAACCGACTTGTTCAGTGACTAAGTTATACGAAGTTTAGCATAACATATTGCATACATTGGTAAAAATAATTAACCATCATAAAATGTCATTAAATTCTACTTTTCACAACAAGAAAAAACGTTCGTTGCAATACAAATCGCACAAAATCTGGCCACCGTTTTCTATCCATTTTGTGGAACGCACCAACTCCAAGTTTAATGAGAGAACAGCTTTTCAGAAATTTTCTAAACCATTTCTTGTCATTTTGTTGCAACTGAGTATTTCCACGAGCAAGAATTTTTGACGAAATCAGCAACGATTGGCTTCCAAATTCCAGAACAAAACAATTACAAGAAAGTACAATAAATAAAATCAAAAGCATACTTATATTAAAGCTAACTGGAAGAAATTCACGATGTACTAAAAATGTATAAAGAAGGCCAATAGATAATATTGCCCCAAAAAATTGAATGACTGGCCAAAAGTACATTTTTAAACAAATATTTATATATATTGTAAAAAGTTGGATAGTTCGGTAGTTTATTTCCAGTAACCTATTTTGGTCTGCATGGCGATTATTTTGAAACATGTTTAACTGCAAAACCGACAAATCTTTTACATAATTCTTTAGCTCATTTACAACTATAACGCAAACTGATAAGGTTATCAATCCAACAACAGGATTGAATAAGAAACATGGCATTCGCATGAGGATAAATAAAATAGACAACATCTTGCAATTTTCAGAAACATTGCTCGAGTTAGCCACAAAATAAATCTCAGTCATAGGAATAAACGCACAATTAAAAATAAACGACACCACCTGCGAATATGCAACTAAATAATTAATTAAATTGTCACTTTTACGATAGTGGAATAACGTTTTGTGTACGATTCCCCCAGGATCTCTTACTAAGCAATTTAACAAAACACAAAATTCTGTTGCACGAAAATGGTATCCTAAATAGAAGATGTAGAAGCCAACATCAAGAAGAAACGTGAATCCGTAGAAGAAAATTTGAATTATGTTCAATATGTTACAAGAGTACAGACTTGTAAATAACTGAAACGATGTGTAAAAAATGTGTAGGAGGTTCAATGTAAATAAGGTAGTGCGTTTTTTGGATCCCTTTCTGACAACACAAAATGCTTTCTCGTGAGTTTTAAATTTAATCGGGAAAAGTGTTAATGTTAAATAATGGCAAATATTGCTCATTGTTTGCAAATTTTTGAGATTTTGATGTGATGGCATTTTGTTTTTGATAAATTGAGTAGTTGAAATTCGTATGGTGTACTGTTTAATATAAATACAGTAACATAATAAAAAATAAAAATGTTAATTTTTATAAGCACTGTTTAAAATCGGAAGATAGTAAGTCTCGCTAGAACTATTTTCACTAATCGATTTAGAGTTAGTTTTAAAACGGTTGTTTATGTTTGAAGACTTTTTGAAAGAATTTTCTAGAGATGTATATTTTAAAACATCGTCGGGTTTTAAACCTTACTTATTGAAAATATGGTAATGACTAAATTTTTATTTGGTTCCACTTAACCGTTGTGCACTAGAAAGTTCTTACAAGTAGAGAATACTTTAATAACAGAACCACTTCAATGTAAAAGCATAACTATTTCCGACACAAGCAATTTTGGAATATGTAGCACTGGTGAACAAAAATATCTCAAGATTTAACTCATTTTCTTGCTTTTCTGACAGTGTTTGTTCTTAACATATTAAATTGCCTAGATATAATCTGTAATAACTCATGAAACATTAAGCACGCAATCCTATCTTGTGAATATCGTTAATACAAATATTTCTTGACGCATTTGCTTTTGTTGAATAAATGTATAGAGATAACACAGCCACGTGGGTTATAATTAAATTTTCCAGTTAAAGGTTTAATGGCCTATTACTTGTGAAAGTATTTATATTAAAATATCTTACGTTAATCTAAATGTCAATTTACGTATCGTATGTCTTCCCAGTTAATTACTATATGTCAAACATTGTTTACCGGAAAACTAACAGTAAATTTATTTTCTTTTATCAAATTTAGGTGTTTGTAATTTATGACACCCACGAGGGAACCCAGGAACGTTTGACCAGAGTTAAGCGTTCATACTATGCATGTTAAAAGTACTTAATAGGAATAGTTATGCCTCATATTTAATTTTTCTGAATGGGCCCCAGGTCAAAAGTTATGCGATGACCTTTGTTTTTAACATACAACTCCAGGAACACTTTACAAGGCTAAAGTCGTTATACTGGATTCACGCAAAGTGTCAGACTTGATTATTTAAAGAAAAAATGTGATATCAAATAGTATCTGATAGCATAGCCATCAGTTTCTAAAAGATTTTGACAATTAAAAATTGAATTATGGTGATTCGTTCAAAGTGCTGGTCAAACCATTCACAGCGCATAATACACTTCTCGACAATTCGTGCAACTAAGAAGCGTCAAAATTAGCAACAAATTAAAGTTATCTTGTTTTTACACGTTTTTTGTTTCACATGATTCTACTGGTCATAGCGATCGATGTTGTTACGGAACATTAGTTAACCTCTCAAGTAAGCGTAGGCTTGGAGATGATTTACGAGCAGCATAAACTTAAGCTATGGTTTTAATCTTTAAAGTGCATGCTTATTTGATCAAATGGTGTGTAATACTACTTAACTACAAGAAAATGAAGAGTTCAAACCATCACTTGCTTCTAATTATACTACCTTCAGCTGTAAAGAATACCTGGCTATGTACCTTGAAAACAAAGGTCAGCGTGTTACTTTGGACTAGGGGCCCATTCAGAAAAAGTAAATATGAGGCATAAATACTCATATTAAGTACTTTTAACATGCAAAGTATGAACGCTTAACTCTGGTTACACGTTCCGTGGTTCCCTCGTCAGTTATTTTGTTGAATATTTCGAAGTTTGAATTTTAGTTAAAAGGCTGGTGCAGAGAATTGGTAAAAAAAAATCTTGTGCAAATTTGAAGAAACATTGGTTCGTATTTTTGAAAGTTTGTAATTAAAACAACCAACTGAAATTTCATATTCTAGTCCACATATGTAATGCACCAAAACGTCACGTCACTTGTACGAAAATTACGTATCAAATCAAAATTATATGTCCTCTTTAATGTAATGTTTTGCAACTAAAGTATATCAACATTAAATATTTCTACTAGAATTTTCTAAAGATTGAATTACGTAACTTTCCATACTGTGCTTGTTATTAGAGAAAGACATTGATCACTCCTGAAAAATCAAGTCGACCGCTTAGATGTCACTAAATTGACATAACTTGGCAGACCAAAATCCACGTTTACTTACACAAGTATCTGTTGTCGTATTAAAATTGATTACTTCATGTAAACTCTCATCGAATTTTGGATAGTAGCATTTAACTTGGCACTTTTATGTACAACTAGGATTCTTGGCCAATTGCAAAGGTTAAAGGTTTGTGCGAATGATCGCACAAACCTAGGCGCCTACATGCTTA
>JAQFZH010002965.1:0-14968 GCA_034695485.1 Entomobrya nivalis | reverse complement strand
TTTTTGGTCGTTTAGATTAATGTTTAGGGTCATTTTGGGTCATGTGTGAGGTCGTTTGGGAAGTCATTTAAGGTTAAAGTTTAGGTCATTTATGATTCAATGTGGGGCCGACCCTTGACCCTTCACATAGGGGCTGAAAATCAATAGCAGCTTTGCCCTTCATCTTAGGGACCTACACACAAATTTTGAAGTCAATATTTCAAAGCGTTCTTGAATTAAAGCGCGGATGGACGGACGGCCGGGTGGACAGCCAGACATCCTTAGTGAATCCAATAAGGTTCGATACCTTTATACCTAATGAAATCTGTACTCGCTCACGCTTTGCTCTCAGCTACGAAATAAAGTGAAAGCTGCTCATCTTGTGTATACCTGTTAGACGAGTTGTGTTTAGAAAGTCAAAGGAGCAACATCCAGTAACTGTATCTGTCCACACCTTTTTTTGATCATCAAATTGTTTATCATCCTACATAACAGCATATACACCCCAATTGAAACTTTTAAAACTTAACCGACAAAAGAAACGTTCACATTCAAAAATGAAAGTCGACTTGTTGGTTATTACTTTGTGCACTTTAGCACAATTTCTGGGTTACATTCTCATTTTTTATGGCGTAGCATATCCAGCGCAAGACGACTCAGTTGTCACGCAACTTAAAATAACGCCAAATATGATTCCAAACTTGGAAGAATTACACAAAGCAGTTGAAAAGTTGTTGGTTCAACTAGACGACAAAGCAAGGATGGGAATCAAAGGCAAGATACAGGTTTGGGATCAAGTTTTCAAGGGAACTGAGCAATCCAAGATAACAATCATGATTGAAGTGGAATTTGGGGAGGAAACTCTGCCAAACAGTGGGGGAAGAGGGCAACAAGAAAACAGCTGTTAAGTAAAGAAACCAACAGTTTGGCATTTACCAAATTGTGAAAGAAACGCAAACAGTTACCCTGACCTGAAATCTTACATCTTACAGGCAAGCTGTTAAACGTTATATAAACCATTTAGAAAAAAATTTGGTGTAGTTTAAAACTCATGTTTGATCTCTGTTGATAGTCCAATTTTTTTAATAATAAAATTTAAATTTTAAATCTTCAAGTGAGCATTGATTTTAATCATTTGAAAAAGTCAAACATACGAATAAAGAAAAATAGAAGAATTTTTGAGATTTAAAAGAAGTTCAAAAACATTTATTAAACACGAAAAAAATTGTCAAATACCAATACGTATATGTATGTATATAGAATACCAATGTTAAACATCACTAATTTTATCCTATTTCCTTAACGAATAATTTGTATTTCCTCCTTAAATACTGTATTCAAAAATATTGCTTAAATTAAAATAATCAATACGCTTTAGTTTAAAAAAGTTATAAAAATGTGTTTTAAAATTTTAATAGAATGTAGTTACTAAATGTTTTTATCGGGTAACGATGGGGATCAGTTGAAAAACCAGGGAAAGTTACAGTCTTAAGATGAAATTTTCTAGGAAACCCAAAATAATATTCAAGATTGAAGAAAAATTTGTACAGAACACCTCTTCAAGTAGTGGGGAAGAGGACAACGCTGACCTTTTTCTCGTGACAGCTGAAAAGTAGACCAAAATGGAGCGGTTTCGTGTTTAAAAATATTTCTGAAAACGACCATTACAGATGTTTGATCTCCGTTGTTAGTTCAAGTGTCTATACATTCGTTTTAAATAATTTAAATATTATAAAGTTTCAAGTGAATATTATTAAATTATTTAAAAAAAGTTTAACGTACGGAGATAGAAAAAGTAGAAAAACTTTTGAGATTCGCTAACCATCGATAAAGAACTTTGTTTAAAACGAAAAAAAAAATTGGTTAAATATTAATACTTTATTTCATTTCCGTAACCAATTATTTGTAATTCACCTTTAAATATTGTATGGATTTTTTTCTAAAATTAAATAATAAACACATTTTAGTTTCAGAAAAAGATGTTTTAAAATTACAGTAGACTGTAGTCTCTAAATGTACTTGTTGGGTGAGATATTAAAAACATAGATATATTGCAAGCAAATATACACAAGAAATAAATCTTCTCTTATTTTTTCACACACTCAGTTCCAATTATTATTCATTAAAAAACTGATCATATGTTGAATGGTTTTTGATAATGTATACATTTTGATATCTTTACAGGAAGATGGAAAATGTCAGAATGACATCTAGTATTTGTGCCTCTTGTCGAAATATACCAGTCGAAAAGAATCTTGTCCAATGAAAAAATCGTGTAGAAAGCAACTTGTCGAATAGCTTTTTGCCGAATTTTATTTTCAGAAACGAAAATTGTCGAAAATACAAAAAATACCATATTTCAACAGTAATCTTATTAACTCAATTAATCAATCAATTATATCTCATACAAGTCTGATATTTTTGGCTTCCTGTCACTTTTAAGATGGCAAACTTGGTGCGGCTTTTGGTTACCGTTTTGATACCGGAGATTACCTTTTTGTGTAACAGAAGCAATACTATCTGATCCACTAAAAGTACTCTGAATAAATTATTATAAGTGTTTGTACATTAAGTTTAACAACAGGCGGAGTTTTTAACGGTGGTGCTTCCGGTGGACTATATATTTGCGCTAGTTCTAAATCTAGGGATTTGGTTGGATTTGGGCATTCGACTTGAAGGTTGTTCGACTAGATTTGATCATTCGACAAGATGAATTCGACCATTATTTGTCCACCAGAGGCACAAATACTAGAAGGAGTTCTGACATTTTAATTGCACTCAACTATACATTTGGGAAATACCTGGAATTAAAAACTACCTAAATAAATCCTCACGGGAATTCCGTACCCTGGTTCGGGTTGATATACAGTATATACATAGCTGGTGTACAGCACAGTACATGGCACATTAAATGGATTCCAGTCTCCTCAGGCTTATTGCATGACTGAATATGTTACAAATATTACTCAGTAAAACTGGTTTAAGTCGGATGGCTTATGCAAAAGTATTTGTCTACTGATATTTGCAGAGGTGAAGATCTCCAAATTTTTACTCGCGATGCCAAACGAACTGTAGGAGTAAGTAAGCTCTAAATAAACCCGTTGTAAGAGCGATTATAACAACGTAGCTGAAACCATGCGAATTGTAACGACGCCAGTTATGGTCATTGTTGTTGCTAATGAAACGCGCTTTCGAATTATATATCACAAGCCATATGTTTTAAATTGCAAACTTTGATCCTGATTTCTGACCCTCTAAGGTCACCTTGACCTAAAGTGACATGATTCGTAACCAACTCAAAGAGAGCTTTCAACTGTGCTATTAAAATGTTCATTATGAATAGGTTGAAAATCTTTGACCTTTAGGTTTGACCTAGGTGGCAGAAAATCAATAGGGTGTTTGCCCTCGACCATATTGAGCTACATGCCAAATTTGAGCGAAATCAGTCATTGCTTTCTTGAGTTATTTTGCCGACAGACAAACACGATAAAACCAATAGAGGCTAAGCTTCGCTTTTAGCTACGTAATAAAATATGTTCTCTCCTGTAATCCGATTCGCATATTTTGTTTTTTGAAAAGTCAGTGAGTTCGTCTATAAGTATAAAAAATTGGAACGGACATGTTCTTTAGAGAGAGAAAAAAATACATTTTGTTTTCGAACAACAACATAACATTTCTACCCATAGTCATCACCTTGCTTTTCATTTCAGATGATGATGCTCATGACTGCTCTCCTGTAGTATGAAGGCTAAGAGCAACTGGAGTGGAGGGAGGAGCAAAAAGGAAAAGACCTTTGATGAGTTGAGTTTTTACCAGGTAGTGCACAAGGGGTTTCTTCAGGTACATGAATTGACTAGTGGCCATGTTAAGGGTTTACATGGTGTGAAGAAAAAATATCTAGTTGATGTCGACGTCAGGTAATTTCCAGGAAATAATTTCCAATGGATTCAGTTACGCAGGCATTTTATTTGGAGTACCCAGTCCACCAGTTGAATGCTCAACCTCCTGTTCGGACCTCCATCTCTGATCGCTCTAAAAAAATAGGGAATCAATCTTCCCTGAGATCTCCTGGAAGGCGTGGTCGGCCCATGGCATGGTAGGAGCAGATTTCATTATTTTCAAAGAATTAAGAACTTGTATAAGAACAAACTTGACGTTGTGTTCTGTTGTGTTTGTGAGAGAGTGTGGTGTGTTGTATCATTGCAAAAAGAACTGACGCTAGTAGGAGTTGAAGCCTACGACCTTCCAATAAGTACTCGGATGCTCTACCACTGAGCTATAGCGACGTCTTCTTGCAATGACACTTCACTTTATGGGTGTACGTACAGACAGACACATGCTACCACAGAACTGAGTGTGAGAGTGGCTGTTAGCGGGAGCAATAAGGGATTCTGCTTTGTAAAGTACTTGAGCAAGGAGCAATGAAGGCGTTCACGGGGAATTTAACGGGCGCAGTCTTGTGGTGGTTGCCAAGAGAGTTGATAACAAAAGGCTGGTTTTAAACGGTGCCTCCTCACTCCAAAGACAAGACAAGACAAAAGATTATGGAGGACATCTCTATCTACTACTACGATCATGTTAGATGCCGTCATCTTCTGTTCCTGAGTGGTAGAAAATCGCTGGCATGTACTGACTGGAACAGGCTGAATAAGGCTAACATCTTATCAAAGTTGGTTATCTTGGGATCATATTCCACATCCACTGTTTCAGTATGGCCGCCTCTGAAAATGAAAAACTAACACACCCGACTTTAATTAAATATTATTTTAAATGACATCGAAACTGGTAATTATTTTTATTATTTTATTTTTAAACTCACAAGCGACGATAAGTAGGATCCTGAGTGGTGCCCTGACAAATATGCAAGGGCAAATCTTTCAATTTCAATGCAATATCGATTTAAATATCGTTTCGTAAATACCAAGCAGGCAATAACCAGCACGGCAGGCAGTAATATAGTAGAAATGTAGTCAGTCGACTCTATATTTAGTCGAATGCAAAATTAGTCGACTGTGTGAAGACTAGAAAGTGTACATAATTCTGATTCATTTTTTTTGAAAATTTAATCCAACGTGCTCCGTAAAATGAAGATTTATCAGAAATTATTAAATGATAGGTATATGGCTGTACGTCAAGTCTCAACATGGAATTTCGTTTTGTGCAAATTCACAAGCCTTTTAATTCAATCTTTTCGTAACCCTACTGTCTCGAACGCGTTTTACAATCGCCATTGTTACTAACTTGATAATATCAAGAGTATACATTGTAGCCACTAATAACAACAACGCCTTCTAAAAGCAAAATATATTCTTGGTTCTCATGTTTTCGACTTCCCTATCGGCAGTAAATTAAACCTATGTATGGTAGTAGATAATGATCTGCACTTATATTTGGTGCTAAATAAAAGACTTCAACAAGTACACAAAATCAACGATAAAATTTGAATTTACCTTCATAAGCTAAGCCAGAACATGATTTAACCACGGCCGAAGGTCAATTTCCCCAAAACTATATAAAACTGTTGATGTCATTTGTACGAGATGGGTACATTATAAAGTTTCAAATATTTTTAGTACATCATTGGTATTTTCACATTGCTCTGAGATCTGCATCCCTATTTTTTTATCAATAAACTTCTAATGTGTACACAGAAAACCAACTCCAGCATGGGTTCCGGTGAAAACATGGGAGCTCTTCACTGTGGCTAAGGATGACAATGAAACGGAGGCCCCGCTGAGGTGGTATGTTATTGATGTGGACTTCAATACTACTACTGAAGACCCATTTCTAGAAAAGACAGACTTTTTGGAAAGCTTGCCATTGCCCGAATTGGAAAAGTAGATTTATCCAGCTATAGATGTATATGATGTGGAATGAGCACTGGCACAAGATTTGGATGAAACGATTGTTACGACCATTTATTTTCAGTTCTACGTTCACTTTGCATTTAAAGCATCCAAGCTTACGATGTTCTCGAACGATTAACGGCAGGATCAAATGAACTTTCTACAATTAATGAATACGTAAAAAAATAATGTATGACTTTATCAGAAATATATGAAGTCCATTTAGGCCGATTTAATGAGACTGGATTTTAACACAGGTAACCGCTTTGAAACAGGTTTTCTATTCCATCCATGAGTGCGATTGAAATGTTTGTCTGGGTTTACCACATTTATGAGAAATATTCCATGCCACTAGTCTGCATCTGCTTGTATTTAGAAAATAAGAAGGCATATTTAGATTACGGAACTCAAGGAACTTTCTACATCCTTTTCGTAAGCAAAGGGAAAATCCTCCGAGCAGGGGTATTCTATGAACAGAATTTCGTGCTTTCATTCAGTTAACGTTGGGAGTTTGTCCAGTAAACATGCCATTCCTTGCTCTGGGCTCATTGAAAAGGCAATCTAAAAAAAACTCTATGAATGAAGAAACAGTGCAAGTTGTGTTTTAGAACAGTGGAATTTTCGATGAGTGTCGCACCAATTTACTATCAAAACAAAAAAAAGGATTTTTAGATCATTCTGCGATTTGTTATTAGAAAATTACCTTTTTAACGTTTTACCAATGTTTCAAAATTTTGTAGAGAAAAAAATGCATAGAAAATGCATTGTCTTAAATGCAGCACCTAGCGAGTTTCACGTTGCCCCATACTGTGAATTAAATGAGATACATTTGTAAAAGTATAAACTTTTCTTGTTGTCATAGATTTTATTTTGTCCTAAAAGTGCTTAAAGTTTATAAACCTGTAGATCAAATGTTTGTCATGGTGAAAGCATTTCATCCCGTTTATTTTTAGTATGTGTTACAAATTTTCATACAGCAGAAAAATTTGCAATACCTGATTGGTTTTCACATAGTTTTTCTAGAGTTATCTAATATTAAATTTAAAAATTTGACATACCTTGTCAACAAGTGTAAGAATTATTAAGCTTTCTCCTTTTTATGATATCAATAATTTTACAAGATCAAATTACCATCAACTGAGTTACCATCTTTCTGTTTATAAGTGTATTGAGTTCAACTTGAGGTTCACCTGGTAGGGCTTCGGTTTATTACAACTTTCAACTCGAAAAATACTCGTTTCTCAGGTACGTGGTAACATTTGTGCTTACATTTGCCTATAATTGAAAATTCCATTCACCTCTTAAATTCGTGTCATATGTATGCATATATACTTATCTAAATATTCTGCACGTTAGAGTTATTCTCAATTCAGGAGCCTAAATTTGCTTAAGAAATTTGTCACATGGAAAAAAATATTAACGACCGATTAGCGTAACTAGGTAGTTAATGAGATCGATATCCTGTCTGTATGTGTGCCTGTCTGCCTGTGAACACGATAACTCAAAAACTGCTCGACCGATTGACTCCAAATTTGGTACACGGACACCTGAGGTCAAGACCTTCTATGGAATTGAATTTCACACCCAGGGATTAAACGTGAGCCGAGATAAAGGGGTCACAAGATTACATGCATTTTCAATGGCAATTTTCTAATCGTTGAATACCATAGAGGATCAACAGCTGATCACAATGGAATGCATTTCAGACCTCAATATCGCCCCTGACCCGAGATATAGGGGTCAAAAGGTTACGTGTACTTTAAATGACAATTTTTTATTGCCGATTCTGATATACATACATACATGAACGTACAAATGCGTACTTAAACGTACATATACGTTAATATACATCACGTCCTTCGCCAATCGGTAGTTGCATATCAGAACTTTACATTCTTCTTGTTTTATTTATTGTTTTATAGGGGAAAAAAGGTAAAAGTACAGTTTGAAAAGACTAAACTACTCAGGAGCAATGTTTATTATCACTTATCACTATGGGATGCTTTAGCATACGATTCTCAGAACGATTATTAGAGTAATGGAGATGAGACCGTATCGTGAAGATTATCTCGGAAACAGTGTGTGTTCGAGAGATGTTTCAATGTAAAAAATGTTCAGTACATTAAAAACTACCGATTTTCATATAATAAATTTAAAAATTGTCAGTGTCAGTCGTCCGGTATTATGTCAAACATTGAACGTCAGTCATACTTTTGTAACTTTTTGAAGGAAAATATTTCTAATTAAACTTTCCTTATATTAGTCTCAAGCATATTTATAATGTCAAAGACGAATTTGGTAAACTTTTGTCATGTCTGGATAAGGGACAACTTTCATTCAACTTTCAAATTAGGGGCAAATTTCTTGGTCAGAAGAAAGTTTTGGATCAGGAGAAAGTTTTTGGTAAGGTAAAAGATTTTTGTAAGTCGAAATATTTTAGTAAGTTGAATTTTTTGATCTGGGGAAAGTTTTTAATTCGGTGTAAGATTTTGGTCAATTACTTATGCAAATTAGTTAATTAGTTATGCAAAATAGTTATGCAGTTATGCAAATTCATGTCCTTGAATATAGACACTTAAGTGTCAAGTTTGAGCTTTCTTGGCTAAAGGATTTGCGCAATGTTACGAGGCGGACCAATTGTACACGATTAAGGGAATATATAGATTGTGTTTATAATAACTACCAAATCTGAATTAAACTTTGAGCTTTAAATAGGCTCTTTGAACAGAAAACAATTCACCAGAATAAAAATATTATGATTATTTTAAGTGGCTTTTTTAATGCCGATGCCAATCGAAATTTTCATACATAACCTGAATAAACATAACATTTATGATGGAAACCTTCCACATACAAAACTTGACTAATAAGCTGTGGTATTGCATCGCAATATTTACTTTCAAATACTCTGCATAATATATCAAATGAAAGGTACTTCATAAGCCTTATTTGCACAACTTTCTCCGAAAATTATATCCTTTTTATACTGTCAAGCTTTGTGATTTTTCATAAAAAAGTCATGCCATGTATTTTCATGTTGATTTCTACTATGCTGAATTACAACAGCAAGGAAAGGAGCAGAAACGCTTGAAATAATTTTCTCTGATTTTGCATTCTAGTTGCAAACACACAAGTTACCGTTGAAGAGTTAAATATTCATGAATACACACAAATGGTTCCCTGAAGTTTAAAACTCGAGAATTCATATCAAAAAGCAGGCAGTTGTATTTTGACCGGTAAACAAATATGTTCTGAATTTTGATGTGAAGTTTTAAAATCTAAACAAGGTGGTTCTAAAAAAATAAAATTTGGTTTACAGCAGCAAGATATTTTATTAACTAAGCAGAACTTATTTTAGGAAATCCGCAAACCTGCAAAACATGACAATTTGGTGGTGACAAATGAACGAGAAGAATATAAATAAGTAGAGTAAAGAAAGAGTACATGGCAGAAAAGTTACAAAGCACAAGCGATGCGATCACTTATCGAAAATATAAATCTACCCTGAGCCTTAGCATATAAAAAATCGTTATTCTAATGTAAAATTGATCGAGAGAAAACGGAAACGTGTAAAGGTTCATATAAATTGATGCGCATTACACATTTAAGGATAAGAAAAATGGAATGAAAACATTTCTTGCAAAACTTAATATTGTATTTTATACATCAGTTTTATTTGAAGAAAGCGTGGTAACAGTTTCCTAAAATTACAATTGTGGGAAGTTAAATCTAACATGATCCATTGTGATGCAAACTTCATGCAACATACTATATCGTTTGGACACAGTTCGGTACGAATAAATAAAGACATGTGCACGTATTTTGTGGTTCAAGAGTTCTCTCCGGTAAACAAATGAGAAACACAAACTGAAAATGATGGAAAACCAAGGACTTGCACTTACAAGGGACACTACTAAAGTGTGAGTAGCCCAGAGCAAAACGAAATGCAGATTCTGGGACATTTTTTATCGTATATTACGATTCTGAAAACATTTTGCTGTAAAAAACATCCATGGAACATCATCATAACAATAAATAAGTCCTTAAATACATATCACTGCATTTACTTATAAAGATTATAGGTAATATTTTTCCTGGTAAAATTACTGGATGAATATTAACTTCAAAAAATGTTTCACATAATACCGGATGACTGACACTAGTATTTTTTAAATTTATTATATGAAAATTGATAGTTTTTGATGTACTGAACATTTTTTACATTAACACATATCTCGGACACACGCTGTTTCCGAGATAATCTTCACGATAGGGTCTCATCTCCATTACACTAATAATCGTTCTGAGAATCATATGCTAAAGCATCCCATAGTGATAAGTTATAATAAGCATTGCTCCTTAGCAGTTTAGTTTTTTCAAACTGTACTTTTACATTTTTTTCTATAAAACAATAAATAAAACGAGAAGAATGTAAAATTCTGATATGCATCTACCGATTGCGGCGAAGGATGTGATGTATATTAACGTATATGTACGTTTAAGTACGCATTTGTACGTTCATGTATGTATGTATATCAGAATCGAAAATAAAAAAATTGCAGCGATAAATCTTCGATAAAAACTGTCCAAGAATCCGCATTACGTTTTGCTCTGGTCTATTCACACTTTTCTAGTGTTCCTTGTTAGTCCGCATGAACTTAATCTTAAACGTACATCTCCTCGTGATTTTGCTAAGTGGATGAAACGACGTGTCTTGAAATACATCTTAAAAACACCAGAGACAAACTGACAAGACAAAAAGGTTTAAGTTTCCTTGAGCGAAATAAGGTTTGTGGGTGACTAGATATGAAACCAGTAGTATGTACATTTAATTCAAAATAAGACACGTAAAGATTCACAACCAAATTACAGTTCTCTGGAAAATGGGCACAAAAGGAGAATCCAATAGATTTCCTTATTCTTTTTCAACTGAACTGTTAACGCAATTTGTCTTTGTTGTCAAGCGTGCATAAACAACATTTTACTCTCTCCTCACTATTTAGTTTTCCAACTCATAATTGGATAAAAATAAGGGAAAGGAAAGCATGCACGATAGTTTAATAAAGAAATCTTTCGGATCAATATTTCACTATTTTACCTCGTGTTTAACGTAACAAGAAAGTTCAATAGCGCAACAATTTGATAACGAAGAAGAACGTGCTTGCCTTATTTTTCCCGATCCTGTCTTATTTTGTATCAGTCTCTATAGAAATAGACAATTTCAGCGAACATTTAATAAGCTTGATACATAATTTGGAAATGTTATTTCTCTCATTTCTTTATTTTAATTCATTTTGCTATTTAAACGATACTTAAATTAACTATTTTGCTTACTAATTTCGCCAATTCGAAAATTATTTTTTATTATGTTTTTTTTTTATATTTCAGTTTTATGTAACGTGTTATTGTACATTATGAACAGTCATCATCTTCGTGCACGAAGTAAGTCGAAAGAACTTTGCGCTCAACATTTGTTTAAGTTTATTCCAATGTTTGACAAGTGTGTTGTAGTGTTCTTCGTTTACAGCATTGGGAATTTGACAGAACATTTAGAAATTTTGGAATTAATGACTTTCTCTGATTACGTTTAAACTCCACTGTGCATAAATATATTTAAATTGACAGCTTTGATCTGTTGTGTCATTTTTGAGATTCCCACAGGATGTGGCTTTGATCAAAGGGGATTCCTTAGTTCAAACAGAATCCCTAATAAGATCAGCAAAAGTACGTAAACAACGTCTACAGATACAGTGAGCAATTGAAAACTGTAAAATAAGTCTAGCACGAGTACAGCTTACTTGGAAGCGAAGCTACGTGATAGCACCCAATATTGATTAGATTGAAAACAAGGGTAACAAGTATTTTTTAGTTAGAACCTTGGCTATCTTATCATATCAACATTTGGCCTATTTAAGGACGTACTGTTAAGATATCACAATTTGAACCTGACTACGGAATTATAAAACGCAATATGTATATTTGGATTTTTGCAATCCTCTCACATCTCCCCTGACTCCACTTCCTTATATTTTTTTCTATCCCGCCACTTTCCAGGTAGAAACCATCCATTGTTTCCCGTACCAAATCATACACATTGATTCTTGAAGGTATATACCTGGTCCTTTCCGCCTTTAATTTTCCATCCGCCAGTTAAATACTCTTGAATTTGAGGAAATTTCGAATGTCAAATAATTGGGTACACAGCATACCTGAGGTAATAAATACATACAGAATGGCGAGCTTGGTTCTTTGAATACAGGTACTTATGTGAAACTTTTCAATTTGCGAACCAAATTCTTTCACGACTTATTTTGTTCTGTTGCTTGAAAAATTTGCGCAATGCACAAGTTGAAAAGGTTGTACTTACTGAATAAATAATGATTTCATGTCTTCCCATAATGCGGTTTCATAACTCGAAAAGATATTAAGTGAAAAGGGAATGTGTAATTATACTTGAGAATCAATATTTTCTAATAGGAATAATATTCAACAAAGAAATTTACTTTCTCTCTGAAACGACATCAATAAATTAACAGTCAAAAAATAGTATGAAGAAAAAAGTGACCGACAACATTCATTTAAAATGATGAAAGGTAAAAGGGTACAAAAAGAATTCAGAGGTGAGCACAGTAAATACTAGAAAATGTTAATGCAAATCGATAGAATGTTTACAAATTTATGGAATTCATTACCTCAAATCTATTGATCTTCGGAAGTCTACGAGTCCTTTTGAAGTTGTGAAATTAGTTCAAAGCTTGCTTGTTGAAAGAAAATGAAAGTAAAGTGGTTTCCAATCGAAATGGTTTTCAATAGTGCCGTTGTTGAGTCAGGATATATCAGCTACTTTAAATGTCTGTTTTTGTAGTCAGAATTTGAGTAATGCATTTGGTCTTCTTTCTGATGTCTTTTCGAAAATCTTTTCTAAAATATTTACTCAAGTTTTGAGAAAATGTCTATTCGTCTATCTTTTCGTAAGGTCCACTTGATTTTTACATGTTTACCCAGATTTTTAGACGACTTTCCACTTAAGCAATTTCTATCTCAAACATAATCGTACAGCTAAAAAACATAATAATTAGCTATATTTTATTAATAATTCTTTCATCAAGTGATAAACTGCTCCTATTATCGATCAGGTCAGTAGAAAAAAAACTATAGGACAAAGATCTTTCAACTATTAAAATCAGCCAGGTTGGATTTCCGTCAAACAGAAATTAGTGTCAATCGATTATCATTAGCGGCATATCGTATCCAAAAAATGGTAACAAAGCTTACTATCAAGCTCAACAGGCAGTGAAAAAAACTGAGTTATTCATGGTTACGTCTTTATAAGAAGGGTTATGGTTATAAGTAGTGACATAAAATACTCAATTTCTTTTACTTATAATTTTTGAGCTGATCAATGAAAGCAGTAATATTTCATGTTTGCTGAACTTGGTGATATTTTTAGCCGTCACTTTATACAATTTAAAAGAAGTCTTCGGGATGTTTTCCACAAATAGAATTACGGGTGAATATTATGTTAGGGGATTAGAGTGAAGTTAAAATTGATTATTTACTAAAGGACTCCATAATTAATTACACGAATTGTCAGATATCAAAGTCGTTTCCAGTCAACATTAAATTCTAAACTCTACTTCTCGAGTAATTATAAAGTACTGAATCGAGTATCGGATGATTATAGGTTCATTAGAGCATAGATTTACATGACGATACTTGAATGCACCTTGTGAATACATCAACAGAAAAACAAAACCTTTTAATGACAATGAAGACAAGTTTAAAGCACTACACAAATATATCCAATTGTTTTCAAGGTTTACAGGAAAATGCCTGCAAGAGAAATCGAGAAAGTATGTAATTTGCCGTAATAAAATACTACAGATTTGAGCGGCTTCAAGAGTTTAGTAATTAAGGGAACTGCTGGTTTAGTCGCTTACGGTCCATTATAATGCACTGTGAACTGTCTATAAAAAGTTGTAACGATAAAATCATACTTTTACTGAATTTTTGGCTAGGTGAAAGTACCTTATTTCCACTACAATGCATCTACTCGAATTACTAACAAAGAAACAGCACTACAGTCTACTAATCGTAAGATATTCTCAATACAAATTGTATTATAAATACTCTTCAAAATGTTTTCATGCATTATCCATCTTGAGCTAAATCCCTGAAGTAACAAATAAAGAATTATTGACGTTTTAAGCATTACAATCTCTAGTTTTATTAGTCTTTTCTTCCAAATATAGCCTCCGAAAGTTGCTAATACCGAACGTTGTCGCTGCTCCTTCCATGCATTTCAAATGAGAGACATAATTTCGTCCAGCAGCCCTAACACAAAGCAATGCATGCTGAGGGGTATATCTCGCATAAAGTTCAAGAGGTTTTACATAAATTTAAATTCTCATGCTAGGTTTCGACGTGATCAGATGAATACTTTACTTGCTTCCGTTCCGTTTTTTATTTGACAATATTTCCCAGTGAATTTTCCCCCTTTTAAAATTTCAGCCCAGAACACTACTTGCCAGTATCATATTCAATCATTTATATTGTCGGATTAATTTTAGGTTCAATTTTGAAAGTTATATAAATTGTTATCGTATGGTTTGCGTGAATCAGCTCTTATTACATACATACATGGTTTGGGTGTCGCAATCTTTCAAAAGTAAAATCCAATTTCAAATTCCAAAGCAATGTTCATTATTCCATAATGGTGTCAGCAAAATATACACTTCCTTTTGGTATACATTTTAAGGGGATGTTAATGTTATTACGACTAGAAAAACTCAACAAAGCATGAAAGTTGCTGAGTGAAAGGTACACAATTGGCTTGTCCAGAAATATGACTTTGTGTAATGTTAACCTGTCTGTTGATTTTATTGAAGCGTTTTCTTAAGCTGACGTTGTATCTTTAGCTTAAGTTTTCATGAATAATAAACCAGCGTTTTGGGATAAGTTATACAAACAACAAAAGCTAATATTTGACTTGCTAAGATTCGACAATGCTTATAGTATTCATAACTCACCAGAATTGCGTTAACTTGATCGATAGTAAATAGCTTCAAATATAACCTATCTAGTGCATTTTATACGAAAAGTCTGAATATCATAACCATTAACTCGAAGGGCAATCTCAGGTT
>JAQFZH010002964.1:0-14968 GCA_034695485.1 Entomobrya nivalis | reverse complement strand
GAAAAGTGTAAAGGGTTAAATGTCGATATAAGGGTGCAGGATTACAGGGACGTGAATGAGGAGTTTGATAGAGTTGTGAGTGTGGGGATGGTAGAACATGTAGGACATCATAATTACCCGGAGTTCTTTCAAGTAAGTTAATAAATTAGGTGAGGTGAACAATTAAATAGGGCTACATTAATTCTTTTGTTCATATTTTTTAGGTTGTTCATAAAAATTTGAAAAAGGACGGTATATTCTTGCTTCATAGTATTGGAATGAATAACAAACATCTTCCTAATACAGACCATTGGATAATCAAGTACATTTTCCCAAACGGAATGCTCCCAAGGATGACTCATTTGGTGAAGGATACTGATGGCTTGTTTGTGATCGAGGACTGGCACAACTTTGGACCCGACTATGCCAAAACATTGCGAGCCTGGAGGACAAATTTTAATGCAAGTTTGGAAAGATTCGAAAAGCAGTATGGGAAACGGTTCTATAAAATGTGGACTTTGTATTTATGCTTGTGCGAAGCATTGTTTAAGACGAGGGATATTCAGTTGTGGCAGATTGTAATGAGTAAAGGAGGTCTGAAAACAGAATATAGGGCCCCTCGTTAAACCTGATAAATAACATACTAAATACGATATACTTTATTTACTCAATATTTGTTTCCTTACATTAATACGGCTCTGTAATTCTAAATGCTCCGAGTAAAACTTAATTAGAGTACTATTAGAGTACTTAATTAGAGTACTATGTATTGCCAGCCTAGTAACGCGTATTCGGATAACGCTTAAGGATTTGAATGAATTATTATTGGCGTAGAAATTTAGACAACATTAACAAAAAATAACAATTCAGCATCTTTCCACATCCACACGTCCCATCCACCTCCTCCAATAGTCCACAACCCTCCTCCTCCTCTTCTGCAGTTGTCTGACTTCCCTTTCCACCTTGTCAACTTCGGCTTAACTCCCCAAAAGTCTGATAACATGAGAACAACATTCCCCACAAATTGTCCAATTCTCCGCCGGATTATCTTTTACTTTTTCTACATTCTTTGTGTATGAAGGTCGGATTATTGATAAATTTGCCGTTCAAGATGAGATTCCTCATTGCACCCTTGTTTTTTTTTATCTAGGGTCACCGCCACTGGGCAAAGGCAAAACGGACGACAACCTGATGAACCATTCTTCCCTTCCCATTTTTTTCTACAAAATATTAACAAAGCAATTTATTAGCATTATTTGGAAATATACTTCTATTTCTTTTGGGTGTGCAGTTTCATTGTACACATAAGTCATAAAGTGTAGTCAGACAGACAGACGCAACAATAAACGAATCGATCTCACAAACAGAGCTGCTTATTCACTGATGTTTGTCAGTGCAGTATGAAGCTTTCTGCTGAAAGCTGCTGAGTGTGCTTTGTTTCAATGTAAGCATTTCATTCCGCTCGCTTTCATTCGCTTCCTCCATCATCTGCAAATATCTTAAATGCTAATATCTTAGTGTATTTTAATGGTGTCAAGACACCATGGTCCTAAATTCAATAGTTGTGGAGTAACGGCCATTTAACGGTTACACGTATCACAGATGTCGATATCAGATTACATGTCATGTCATTACATTAGATGACATGGTTTGTCATCATTTAGATTTATCTACGTGTTTTCTTCATGACTTGACATGACTTGGTTTATTTTGCATAAAGGCTAACAACAAGCACATTGTACAAAAATGCAGAGGGCTATACATTTTATTGATACAAGTCTTAACATGTAGACAAATTAACATATTTCCTAATTTGCATTTGTATCGATATAAGCTGGAAATAAATCACTTAAGGATTGTAAAAACAGTATTTAAAACGTATATTTCCTTAGCAAAATGGTGAAAGTGAAATTTAATGTCAAACTCATTTTAATAGTATCTATTAATAATACACTGAAATCTATTATTTATTGTCTCTGTCCTTCATGCATCTTGCAGCAAAAAATTATTCGGCAATTAAATATGCTATATTTGCTGTTAACTCAAGTCTGTCTGTATTTGTTAGAAACTTCCTTATTTGTAAATGTTATTTGACACGTAGCTCAGATTTTTAAACAATCTTCGCAAACATGTGAGTCATTTTTGACGTTTTGAATCATGGATAAGTGATATCAAATTGCTGAAAAATGTTGAAAAATATCATGCATAACAAAGTTAATGTTTTGATTACAATAGGAGGCGGAAAAAAGGTTTTTTCCTGTTAACTTATGTAAACTTATATTAATGGAGTTACGTAAAACAGATAAACTTGTTCAGTCTATTTGAGTTAAATAAAGTTCGGTTAAAACATATTTTAGCAAGTTCATAACTTATTTGGCTTTCAATATACAAACATGTTAGTCATTTTTTGGCATTTTAAAGTACGAAAAAGTGATTTCCATTTGTTGACTTATGATGAAAATCGTCGTTCATAGAAAAAACAAGGAAAACATGATTAAATTAAGAGGCGAACATAAGGTTTTTTTGATTATGACTCGCGTTAGATATGCATATATTTGATATATAATGTTAACAAAGATTTTGGACACACGATTTTAATGAGGAAATTTATCGTGTCATTGACTTTTAAAAATGGTTAACAAGCATCATTACGTCCAAAAGTTGATTGATTTGGAAAAATGTATGACCGATTTCCTGACCGTAAAATTAATCGATCTTGAAAACGTTGTCAATTTAGTACCTAGTGCTGCAAACATCCTGTACACTTGATTTTTTTCAGTAAAATCTACCCTGGGTGTTTTCCTCAAAACGACGTTTCGCAAATGTAGTTAATGTATGGTTGAAATTACAATGCACCAAAATAGCTTTTTTCACAAGAAGTTAAAAATTGAATTCCCATATCATTCAGAACTTTTAGATGAAAACAAATAGTCAAATTCAGAAGACTTAAAAAGCATAAGTTCAAATTAAATTCCTTGCACCACTAGGGTCACTATTCAGATAGTTGTTTTTTCTGATAAGCATATATATAATACGGGTTACTTGAGTTTGTAATCCGAATCCGTCTCACATGACTTGAAGTAAGTTTAGAACCTATTCCAGTTATATATTAAGCCCTAGTGAACCTGACCTTGAAATTTGAGAACATGTTCTTGATTCGAATTTTATATTAACGTTTTACCACAAGTTATGATGGACAAAATTGTGTTGACATTTAGACGTTTCTAAACAGCAGGATTTGACAATGTGTCGTTTAGAAGTGTAGATGTATGAATGAATATAATATGTACCAATATAATTATTTTATGTCGCCATGAATTATTTGCCTTCGTTGTTGAAGTTTAATCATTACCATATTTCTCCGTATGATCTCATGGTTCAAAAAACTGTCTCCGAATCAGAGTTTTCATGGTTGGAATTTACACAAAAGCTTGAAAGTAATTTATTGCATATATAATGTTATTAAGTAGTGCGTTAGTACTTCTAATTGCGATTGCATTTCATGTCCGTCTGTCTGTTTGTCTGTATGTCTGTGAGCGCTCTAATTCAAAAAGCCTTTGACCTACTGACCCGAAAATGTACTTTGGGGAACTAGTAAGAATCCTATTGATTTTCAGTCAAATCCGTCAAATGGTACTGGAGTAACGGTCAATTAACGGTTACATGCTTTTTAAATGGGCAAAAAAATATTGCACCAATCGATAGATTGGAGTATTGGGATCAAACTTTGTCAAAAATACCATAGTTCAAAATCCAATACTTTTTTGATAAAGAAAGGGTAAAGTTAGATGTTATAAGGAAATGACGAAAAAACTTGACAACATGTCAGGAAAAGATGGAATACTTGAAAAGTTGACAGAAAAAACTTTTACAACCTGTAAAAATACTTAAAACATTACTTCTTATAATGCTTACATAGCACTACTTTATTTATTACGTAGCTGAAAGCGATGCTCAGCTAGTACTGACTTCATCGTGTTTGTCTGTCTGTCGGTCTATCAGCACGATGACCGATTTCACTCAAATTTGGCATATGGGTCACTATGGTCCAGGGCAAAAATCCCATTGATTTTCAGCCCCAAGGTTAAACCCCAAGGTCAAAGATCAAAATCTAAAAGTTTCAACCTATTCATTGTGTGAATTTGGATAATGCAATCGAAAGCTCTCGTTGAGACGATCAAACGTCATATGTCACTTTAGGTAAAGTTGATCTCAGAGAGTCAGAAATTGGGGCTAAAGTTTACAATTTAGAACATGTAATTTGACACATCATTCGAAAGCGCTTTTCATTGGCAACAGCAACTATCGTCGTTATAAGTCGCATTGTTTCAGCTACTTCGTTATGATCGCTATAACAGCGGGTTTATTATTAATGTGTATGGATGAGTTCCCATAAAAAAATGGAAAATGAAAAAAAACGCAAATGAAACTGAAGTGCATAAAAATGCCATCCGGCAATTAGATAATGCCGGAGATAATGATAAAGATAATGTAAATAGTATTTCTGACGCATGCGTATGTATGTTTAACTTGTAGACTTATATGCATAATTTTACCAATCAGTACACCTATATATAAACTCAGAACTTTCTTGGTCCTTTTTATTCTGAGTAGCATCGACCAGAAAAGTTCCTACCTTTTTAATCATCTCCAATTTAGAAATCGCTAAGAAAAATATCAGTATTCAAACTTGTAAAAATATTTCTCATTGAAAACTCGATCTAGGTACAAAGTTCTAAGTGTCTTTAAGTTACCGTCAGCCGTGGATACGTACTACAAAAGCAGGTAAGGCTTGACTTAATTAATTTGTATGTATCGATCTATACTTTTTACTAAAAACAATGCATTTTTATACAAACACAGTCGGGTCCAAGCTACTGCTTCCTTATTATCATTAAAATCAAAAAAACGTTGAAATTTTGTCCTGTTTAGTAACGTGAGAATACACAAATGGCGTCGAATTGTCGTGGCGTGGTGTGTGCTAAGGTTCATAACATTGTTCGTAAAAATTTAAACGTTTTTATTTATTTTAATGGTAATAGGGAAGCAGTAGCTTGGTAATAATAATTAATAATTAATTTAACCGATTTGTTTTAATTATATTTAAGTTCACAATGGCCTATTTTTTTGAATGACATGAATAATTAGAAAGAAGAGCTTGATTTTATGATACAAAGCTATTTAAAATTGGTTGGGTAGTTCTTTAGATATTAAATTCCAAAGTTGTCAAAATTTCCAAACTTTGAAAATAAGTAATAAAAAACTACCGGTGAATTTTTAAGTTTTTTGTGGGTCAAGGTAATAGTAGTCGTGTAATTCAAGAACCTAGTAAGCATAGACTGCCCTGGTCTTTTTATTTAATATTATTATGTAAAAATATGGGGAAACGTTGATTAAAATTAAATGAAAAGACCGCGGCAGTCTATGTTTACTAGGTTCTTGAATTACACGACTACTATTACCTTGACCCACAAAAAAACTTAAAAATTCACCGGTAGTTTTTTATTACTTATTTTCAAAGTTTGGAAATTTTGACAACATTGGAATTTAATATCTAAAGAACTACCCAACCAATTTTAAATAGCTTTGTATCATAAAATCAAGCTCTTCTTTCTTATTATTTATTTTTAAAAAAAATTGTGCCATTGTGCACTTAAATATATTTAAAACAAATCAGTTAAATTAATTATTTTTTACGTGCCTATATAGACACGCTAGGACTGAAACATAGTATTCCTCGTAATTAACCCCTTAAAGTGACTCATCTCTTCGATAGTTTATTAAAACATTGCAGCAAAATTACAATCACAAACTTGATAGGTAAAAAAGTCCCGTTTTGATTGGCAATCATTAAACTAATTGAACCAAATTTAGTCATTCCTTTGAATTTTGTTTCTTGGATAATTTACATGCACCAAAATGTGGAAACTATGATATTATTATTATTGTCCGAGCCTATATAACAAACAGGAACAATATAAAAATTCGTTTGGAAAATTTTGCACGAAACATGAATAAGTCTCCCTTCATGAATAAGTAGTTTCATCAATATGTGGCTGGGTAAATTAATGCCACCAGTAGTTAAAAGTGAATTTTCAAAACATCATTAATGAAAAACGCACAAATAAAAGTGTCACTAGTAAAATTATTCTTAATACTATGCATAACTGTTAAAAATTGCAAATTCATATAATTTTGAATATTATTAATTAGTTAAAAGTACTAATTACAAATAAAAAGTAAAGCCTATACATGTCACACATACATTTTAGTCTTTTAACATCGCTTGTACTTTTATATATGCACTCAACGTAGTTTCGATGAGGCAAATTCATTATTTTCCATCGTTGTTTTACTGCATTCCACGTTTAACATTAACATGTTGTGATCATACTATTGGAAACGTTGAAAAACAGGATACACTATATAATTTGTAACTACAGTTAACAAAGTACAGTGCTTCTTAATTAAATTCAGTGTCATTAAAATCCTTGTTTTATTTTGAAAAAAACTAAAAATCCCAAACTTTGGACAATTATAAGGAGGATTGACATTCTTATGTAATCAAAGTCAACTTTTCTTCAACATAATAAATCATCTCTTAATTAGATCATCAGCACAGCGTATGATCGTTACACCAGGTAAAAATTTAGTTCATATTAAAGGAATAACTGAATTCGATATAGAAATTATTCGCATATTTCTAATAGCCAAATTGGAGCTTAGAAATCGCTTATTTATTTAGACAAACGTAGTAAATAATTTCATAAAACATTTGATATACAACGAACATACGATGAAATACACATAAAAATCTGAAATATTTACAAAAATATGGCAATAAAGTTAATGCAAGCAAATTTATGCTTGATAAAAACACAGAATTTAGCATATAATAAATTTTAATAGTACAATTTTAATATTTTTTTGTGATTTGTATTTTTTACTGCTTAATACATACCGGTAGGCAATAAGTGAAGGACCAATTCAACAGGAATCTAGCAACCTAAGCACTTGAATTCTAAAAAGGAAATGCGCAATGTTTTTGTGGTATTTTGTATACTTTTTGGTGGCAACTTTGCCTTCGCCAAGTTTATTGCATCATGCAGACTCCAATTCATCCCAAAGTCTTTGGCCCTTAACAGCTGGATTTTCACCAAGTAACGAGGTACAAGATTATGGTCATAGTTTGGCACAAAAGCCGACACTCGACAACAGCAACGCAGAAAATCAAAAGATAGTTGGGTCAAAAGAAGAAAAATTTGTAGCAAAGCACTTATGGGACCCAACGAAGCATAATGACAAGAGTAGTTTTGAATATTTTAAAAGTAACCCTGATAACACCAAAGCGTATTTTATAGATTTAAACCAGAAGATGTATCGGGGAAATATTTTACCGAATCATCAACAGTTAGCCACAAAAAAGGGTTACTACAGTAAAATCACAATTGTGGACACAAACATTAAAAATATACACAACGGGGGAATAACAGAGCACGGCCAAAACCCACAAGGAAAAGTCTATCTTACAAATGATATTTATACAATGACACAAATAACGGGGAAATTTGAAGATGATAATCTAGTCTTTAAAGCTGCAAAGTTAAAGGGGCACATCGAGTTAGGTCTGGATGGAACTGGAAAAAATATTGTACATCTAGAGAAACCGCATGAAATAGGTATAGAAACGATTCACAAAACGGTTAATTTGGCCACTTTTTCCCTTGCTGAGCTGAACAATATTGAAAATGGCAGAGTCCAAATTCAAGACGGACTAAAAAAGATTTCAAGAAACTTAAAACTGAAAGAGTGCTTATTAATGTAAATCATCCAAAATTTAAGAACCTTCAAGAAAAAGTTCGACGCCAATGTAGAACAGGTTTTCATGACGGTGGTAGTAGATGTGCAATCAGCATAAATCAAAATGGAGACGTGGAAAATATCTTTCCAAAGGAGTTCGTAGATGCTTACAAATTGGCTGACAAATACGGGAAACAAATTCTGGCAGAGTTGGCAATGAAAAACAAAGACAAAATCATTTCGACCGACCTTGATGATGACATTGAAACGGAAAAGATGAATAAGCTACTAGAACTGGAACAAACCAAATCTCACGTGAAAGATCTTAACACGATTGATGATGCTTTATGGAAATCTGGAAGTAGGAAGTCAGATAAAGGCCCAACTCTTGATGGTACAGCTAAAAAATTGGCTGAAGTCGACAGCAGTTATAAAATTAGTCACAGTAAAGTCGCACATTCGGTTGCTAACTACAAAGCAGCTAAAGCATTAGCAAATGGAGTTTCTAAGGCAAACAGCTTTCTCAGTATTTTTTTCACTGCAAAAACTCTTGTGAACGGGATAAAAAGCAATGATACCACTTCCCTAGCCATTGTTGGTGCCCAACTTGGGTTTAATGCTCTCACTAACTCGGTAGTTGCAGCTGGGACAAAATACAGTAAAAACGTTAATAAACAACTCACCAAAGCATTGAACGCACAAGATTGGGTCAAAATTTCTAAACTTGGGAAAACCGTCAAAACAGCAAGTAAAGTTGGAAAGACAGCCAAGTTAATTAGCGATGTGGCAGGACCGATTGGAATCGTAGCAGACGTTGGACTTTCCGCCTGGTCAATGTCCAAATCAGTTAGCCGACTTTTAAACGCCACCAATAAATATGAGAGAAATGCGGCCATCGCTGATATTGTAGGGGATGCAATTGATATTGCAGTAACTGCCGTGGTTACAGCTGTTTCCTTGTTTCCACCAGCAGCCCCTTTTGCTATTGCCGCCGGAATCATTATAAATCTCCTTACTCAATTGTCGGTCGCTCTATTTCAAGCGGGAAATGAGGTGGCGCGTATTAATGCAGAAGTTCCGTTACTTGACTTTGAGAAAAAAGAGGCATTTCGAAGCCGCTTTTTTGACTGGTTTGGTACTCGAAAACCAAACTATGTTGATAATTTGGTAGAGGAGAAAAGAGCAAATGACATTGCTGTTCAGCATAGCCTTGAAATATTAAAGTAAGTTTTTGTAAATTGTAATTTTTGTTATTGGTCCATACACACGCGTTAAAAAAAGGTGTTTACATGATAATTGTAATTTTTGTGTACATATTATAGGAACAACATCGAAATTTTAGGAATAGTAGTCCCATCTCGTACTTTAAAATATGAAGGAAGCTGCGTGTTAACAAATCGATATTGTAAATTAAAACGTGTCGGAGGCTGTACAAGATGGGAAACGGAGCACACCGTGGGAACAGGTTGTGACTATGAAAGACCTTGTGGGAACACAGGAAAAAAATGTGAAGACTCAAAGACAAATCATGGCAAATGGGGCTATAATGAGAAAAAGTGCAAGTGTAGTGGAACGGCATCAACTACGTTTGGCTCACCCCGCAAAAATTCGTTGGTCGATTTCAGGAATAAGCAAGGGATTTACTGGGAAAGATCTGTGCCAA
This sequence comes from Entomobrya nivalis, assembly GCA_034695485.1. Lineage (NCBI taxonomy): Eukaryota > Metazoa > Arthropoda > Collembola > Entomobryomorpha > Entomobryidae > Entomobrya > Entomobrya nivalis. The sequence continues at coordinate 5,526 of JAQFZH010002964.1, read as the reverse complement.
AAGATGTCGAAAATGCAGTATTTCAATGCAAACCAGGGAGTTCGTCCTTTCTTGACTACAAGGTACACCAGCAAAATCAAAGGAATGACTTTCTTTGTGAAAATGCTATTGGAATTTTACAACCATATAACCGGAGAAAACCAGGACAAGCCATGCTTTTTGTTTTAGAAGACGGAAAGGACGATGTTTACTTAAACCAACAAGACACTAAGGCAAGCATATTTTTAATGGGTGACGACGGCATTAAAAACTTCAACGGAGGTGGTGGATCAGACGAGTTTATTTTTGACTCTACCTGCTCGAGACCTCTCACTGGATATTTGGACGGAAATATTGGGGATGATAGCATCACACTTGGGAACAACTGTACTCAAGATAGAAGAATTACAATTGATTTCAAAGAAGGGAGGTTGGTTAGCGAAAGCAATAATCTTAATTTGAATATTAATGGAATAGAAAATATCAACGGAAGAAAAGATCAAGGAGAAACGTTTACAGTAGCCTGCACGACAAGACGAGTTACCGGACACGGTGGGTCAAGTACTAAGCTTGACGAAATTCGGATTCCGATTGACTCGAATTGTAAGTATAACGTTACAATATTTAGCTCATCGCACACCAAAATTTCATCAAAGGCAACAACGGGAGTTGTTACTTTAGTATTTGATCAAATGTGGACACAGCTACAAGTTGAACTTGACGTGTATCCACAAAAACAACTGCAGCTAAACTTGTTTTTTATAAAAACGTCATCCGGTCAATTAACAAACGTTGCAATTACAAAAGATGATGCCCACCACTTCATAGTGCAGCTGGAGACTTCTGCTTTAAATCAACTCGAGTTAAAGTTAAACATTGAACCTGATGTTAATGACTTTTCGATTCGGTTTGCTGAAAATCCTGCAAATTCACCTGACTCTGTTTTATTCTTATCAATGAAAACTAACCTACCAACATTGTTTTTTCATAACCTTCCTGACTTAAAAGAGAACCATTTTTCTACAAGGATGGGGTGCATGGTTACTGAAAATATTTTTGAAATCAGTGGATCCTTATGGCATGTCTCAGGCGGTGACTTAAATGATGAGTTTATTCTTCATACGAATAACTTTGGAAATATCAACGGTAATGGTGGCATTGATTCGATTAAGATTGGTCAAGATTTTTCAAAGCCTGTAAACCTTGATTTAGTATCGGGGAAAATAAAAAGCATCGAAAATGTTCTTGGCGTTCCTGGAGTACCCATGATCGTTAAAACCTCTTGTGACACTTTACTAGTTGCACCCAAAGGTGGATCTAAAATCACACCTGACCTGATTACGATTCCAAAAAAGCACTGTGACAATAGAAATCTCAGAATTGTCGTTGAAGGACACGTTCATGTTGTATTGGAAGATAGGAAACGCAATGATAACGATACTGTCCAAATAATTGCAAGCGGAAATGACGAATTCCAACTAGAATTAGAAACGAAGTCAACTGAGATTGGAAATGCATTTGTAGTAATTCCAACATCCTCTAAAAGCTGGTCAGTAATAAATGCCCAGTCCAATGACCACCAAATCAATGTACATTTAAAGGACAAACAGACAGAAGACTGGATTAAATTAAACTTGAAATTTGACGTGGAAACTAAGGACACACAGTACTTGCAATCGCCATATATCCAGATATTCGATCCTAACTCTACCCAAATACCTGGTGTACTTGTCCTTGAAAAAAGCTCTGGAATACCAAAAATCATTTATGACCTGAGACACACTCAAAACGAGTCCGTTGTGGAGGGATTCGTTAATATTAAAAATATTTTTATACTTGGCACTTCGGAAATTCCTTGGAGCGTTACTGGAGGAAACGTGAATGACGAGTTTTTACTCCAAGTTAAATCGTCTGAACATGTAGGACAGCATACAATTTTGGGAGGGGGGAACGATAACACGCTAATTCTTGAATGTGGCGAGGAAAATCATGAAAATGTTGCCACTTTTGTTGTGAATTTGCTAAAAAATGAATTTGGCTTTTTAAATACACTTCCTGAGGAAATTGGTATAATCGATTCAATTCAAAATGTTGTTGGAAGACCAGGAGCACAAGATATTTTTCATGCAAATTGCAACACAAGTAGTCTTAATGGTCATGGTGGTCGGTCAGAGGGAAACGAAAATGACTTGATTAGAATTTCAGATCAGGATTGCGATTACAATTTGCTTACAATTGTACCAGGGTATACCACAGTAATAAACAATGCGAAAAAGGGGGAGTTTGTCTATTATATAACCAATTTGTCAACTACCACTTTAGAGATGCAGCCAACCCAACACAACAAACATTTGCTCAAATTTTCATTCCATCCCTGGGAAGTAATCAAGGCAGTTGCATTTAATGAAACCACACAAGAATTGGGGCTGAAAATATCTAATGGAGAAAATGAAACTATGCATGGATTCAAATTATGGGCATCATCCGAATCTTCAGAATACGTAAACCCTGTATTCGAGTTCAGTCCAGCTGGAAGTTCAGTTTCATCTGACATTCGAGTAAGCACGGATGGAGTAACTATGGCAACGTTTTTGGTAGAAGGTCTCCAAGTTCCCGACAAGGTCTATGGACTTCCTGTGGATGTAAATAGGTTTCTAATAAATATTACATCAGGTTCCGATTACTCTTCTGGTACAATTCAGGGATGCTCTGATGGATTGAGATGCAGTGCAAACCAATTTTGGATATTCAACTTAGAATCAACTTTGGACATTCTAGACGGAGGCAACTGTCAAGAAAATAATTGCACTAATTATCTTTTCTTTCCCACAAATCTCAATGAAAGAAAACTGCATTTTGACCTGGACACCGAAAATGGCAGAGTAACAACAGGTGAAGGTGAAATTGTCATCTCCCAACTTAAAAATATTCACGAATTGCACGGAAGTAAAGGGATAAGTGCAAAAGCCACATGTAGTACCACCCACGTTTCCAAATTGGATGCAGTAATGATTACGCAAGCGGATTGTCAATCAGATCTCATTATTGGTGTAGAACCCTACACTAGAGTGATATTTCAGGATATCTTCAATGATGACATAAGCACTACATCAACTGAAACGGATACAACAATGGTTCCAAATATTGACGAGAATGATAATGCTTACAATAATTACGAATATGACGATGGTGAAATGGATGAAGAATATTATGAACCGGATGACAATGGCTTGAATGACGTATTTAACAACACGTTTGATAATCTGGCGGAAACAAATTTTACAGATTCTTACAGGACAATACACTATCGTTTTGCTCACCTAATGTCCTTTGATCCCGAGGGTCCCTTGTCGAGAGTTTTAAGTGTCGATCACATTTATTATTTACCATTTGACCTTAATGATTTGGGGGAAATTGATTTTAACGTAACAGAACAACGATTACACTACACAGTTGACAACATTGAGTGTTCTGATAAAATGGTATCACCTTTATATTTTTGGGAGCAGTTTTACTCTCAACCCAGCTTTCTAACAAATGATGGATACAGTATTCAAGTGGCTCGAGACGGATCCCTGTGGGCTACGTTAGGAAACGCTTCAAGTTTTAATGAGATTAGTCAAGAGTCCATGCCCTACTTACAAGAAACTGCTATTAATCTTGAGATAACGATGATAATTCAAAGCCCTGATAGCTTCTATTATATTGGCCACTCGGGAACAAAAAATGATGATCGAAATGTAGTCCAAAATGATCCAGAAAAGGTTAGTCATTTGGCTGGAGGCGGAGCTAATGATGCGATTTACGATATTTTGTCTTTGGATACTGACGTGTTCATTTACACTGGTTATGATGAGGATTCTTATATTGGTTGGGAAAGTAATGTGAAACAAACTATTGACTTGACTGATATCGTAGTCCCGATAAGAAATCTTTCAGGAACAAAATTTGTTCCGAAAACAACAACAAATGGAAATAACCTTGTGATTTCTATGCAAGGATACAAGGAGTATTTTCCAGGGAAAGTTATCATTGTAAATGGAGCATTTCCTTGGGTTGCCAAACGAATACAATTGATTTTAAGTGGGGCTGTAATGGACTTTATGTCGGATGAAGATGCCACAAACTTAGATGAAGAAACTACAACTGCGGATTCTGAACTGAGGAATAGACGTTCCGTTGAAGGGTCTAATGAAAGAAGTTGGTCCATTAGTCCACGTCCCTTAGTAATCCCTGCAGACGTTAATATTTATAGTATATCCACTGAAGACCTTGAAGATGGACAGGACATCCAGCTGGAGTCGAACACAAATCGAGAAAATATTGAAGACCACGGAACATTTCAAGTGGTTCGTAACGGTTCAAATTTATACATGACGAACGCAGTAAGCTCGAATTTAATAGCTATTAAAGCCGTTATCATAAATGATTTCTGGGAAAGTGATGAATTGATGGAAAATGCAAAGGTTATTTCCGGGGTTACAGTTCGGTTACCTGGGTTAAACTTGGTATTGAATGAGAGTAGTATACTTAGAGGAGATATTGGAAATTTGTCTTCAGCTAATAATGTTTCAACGGAAGCTTATACGGTTACATATAAATATTGGGATCAAGCATTATACGAATTTGAAGGTAATCTTCTGGAAGATATGCCAGATATTCCAAGAACATTTTCTTGTGAAGAATGTTTACCTTGGTGGGAGCAACAATTCACTAAATGGGTAGTAGTACTAAGTGGTGGAATTTTATGTATTTTTGTAATGATACTTGGGGGTTTTAAGATTTTTAAGAAATGGAAGAAAGGGTACTACAAGGTACAACATCAAAATATTGATGAAAAATCAGACATGGAAATGATGCAACTTGCTGAAACATAAGATTTCTTTGATGTTAATTGTAATATGATAGATACCATACAAAATAATATTCACACTTCCAACCTGTAAGTTTTGTGATAACTTAAATATAATTTGTAATTAAAAATTAATTCGAATTAAATTCAGCATTTTTTCCTATAAAATATTTTAAATAATTGATTAAAAATACCTGTCATTCTTACTGTTTATAAAAGACTTAAATATTAACCGTAATTTAAAGATAAATCCTAATTAAATAAAAATATATAAGCAAAATTCCAGCATCAACTTTGTATGAACTGAAAAAGGTTCGTTAAATAGTTAAATTCATGTATACTTTAAAAATATGTTATCTCAGATAATATCCATGTTTGAGATATGTTCCTTATCAAATTTTTCATCTGTCACTTGTTATCATGCAGCAATTTGAAAAATATGACATCATTATCTATCTGTTGGCCTGGAAAATTTACCCTCTATGTTAACCTTATCATTACTCACCACCTATTTAACTTTAAATTACAATGCATTCATTTTAATACAGAAAGACATGCATTTCACTTACCGTATTTTAATTTTCCATTCCGAACACGCCACATCGTAAATATGACATTAAGTAATCTAATTACTGGGCTAATTATCGCCCTTTCCATCTCCACAAACCTTGTATCTACCCAGTCCAACTTTAACA
>JAQFZH010002963.1:0-14969 GCA_034695485.1 Entomobrya nivalis | reverse complement strand
GTTGGAGGGAGATTTGGAAAAGTTGAAGGTGAAGTTGGGGGAGGTTGAGAATGGAGAGAAGGAGATTGAGGGGAAGATTGGTGGAGATTTGAAGGATGGTGGGGTGGCAAAGGAGGTGGGGGATTTGAAAGGGGAGGTGGAAAAGATTAAGGGGGAGGTTAAAGAGTTGGGGGAGGGGGTGAAGAAGGTCAAGACGGAGGATGAGAAGGGATTGCAAGATTTGTCGGGAAAGAATGTGGGGATTTTTAAAAAGTTGGAGATGTGCTCAAACAAGTTGGAGGTTTTAGCGAAAAAGGTTCTAGCAAATGGGGTGGGTTTAAGGGATAAGAAAAAGTTTAAGAAGGATGTAAAGGGGATGTTTGATGGGGCGGGGAAGAAGATTGAAGAAGCGGGAGGGATTTTGGAGGGGATGCATGGGAAAATGGAGGATATTGGAAAAAGATGGGGTAACATTGGTGAAAAGGTGAAGGAGGTGAAAGGGGAGGAAATGGTGAAATTGGCGGGGAAGATTAAAGAGTATGGAGGAAAAGTGAAGGGATTAGGGGTGCAGATACAGGCTTTGGAAGAGACCAAAGAGGAGCCGAAGTTGGATCCGGAGAAGATTAAGGAGAATGAGAAGGATATGAAGGATATAATGGATAGTTTGGGAGATATTGGGAAGGATCTGGAGAAAATACAGAAAGGGTTGGAGGAACAGGGAAAGGAGCAGAAGGGGGTAGAGGAGGAGGGCAAAGGGGTGTATCCGGGAGAGGTGGGGGCGATAGGAAAGGGGCTAGATGAACAGGGAAAGGGGACAGGGAAGGCGAAGGAAATTGTGGAGGATGCGAAGAAAGAGATGAATAAGATTATGAAGGGAGATCCTGAGAAAATTGGGAAGCCGTTGAAGGAAAATGTTTGTGGGAAGATTGGTGAGTTGGTGGATAAGGTCGAGGGAGTGGCTAGTGGAGTCGAAAAGGTGGCGAGGGAACATATGCTGAAAAATGGGAAGGAGTTGGAGGATAAGAAAAGGTTGAGTGAGAAGATTAAGGAGAATTTGGATAAGCAGGGGAAAGGATTGGAGGATATTGGGGAGAGGATTAAAAGTGTGGCGGGGAAACTCGAGAATATTGGAAAGAAGTTGAGTGATATTGGAAAAAGATTGGGGAAGGAATGGCATGGGGATGGGTTGGAGGATTGTGCGAAGGTTGGGAAACTAGGAGAAATTAAGAAAAAGGGGGATGGGGTGAAAGAGGTGGGGAAAATTTTGCAAGGGTTGAATGCGAATGCGCTGGATCCGGATGTGGAAAAACAGAATAAGAAGGATATGAAACAGATTGTGGAGGATTTGGGGGATATTGGAAAAGAACTTGAGAAAATACAGAAAGGTTTGGATGATGCTGGGAAGGAGCAAAAAGGGGTGGAGGAGGAGGGGAAAGGTGTTTATCCGGGGGACGGAGGAAAGATTAATAAGGAACTGGATGGAGCAATAGATAAAGCGAAGAAAGCTGGGGATATTGCGGGGGAGGCTAAGGGTGAGTTGGGGAAGATTTTGGAGGGATCGCAGGATGGCATTGGGAAGCCTTTGAAGGAAAAGGTTTGTGGGAAAATTAAGGAATTAGTGGAAGAGCTGGTGGAGGTCAGTAGTGGGGTGGAGAAGGTAGGGGCTCAAATGTATAAACATGGGAAGGAGTTGGAGGATCAGAAAAAGTTGAGTGAAAAGTTGAAAGAGAAATTGGTTAAGCAGGGGAAAATTCTGGAGGATATTGGGGAACGGATTAAGAAAATTTCAGGTAAGTTAAGGCGATTTGTTAACATATTATATTTTTTTACTGATGATGTGTAACGATATGGAAATTTAACTTTTAGACAAATTAATAGACATTGGAAAGAAGATGCATGATATTGGGAAACGATTGGGTGATGGCGGAAAAGGGTTGGAAGGTTGTGTGGATGGAAGTAGGCCAGGAGGCATAAAGAAAAATGGGGATGGAGTAAAAGAGTGGGGTCAAAAGTTGCAGGGATTGAAGCCTAGTGGATTAGATCCGGAAGTGGAAAAGCAGAATAAAAAGGATTTGGCAAAGATAATGGAGGATTTGGGTGATATCACGAAGGATTTGGGTGGCATGTTAAAGGATTTGGAGGATTTGGGTATGGAGCAGAAGGGGGTTGAGGGGGATGAAGTGGGAGGGGCGGAGTACCCTGAGAAAGGGAAGATTGGGGGTGAGATTGATGAGATGCATAAGGAAGTTGGGAAAATGGCGGAGGATGCTGGAGGAATCGGTAAAGAGGTTGCAAAGGTAATGGGTGGACCGGGAGGAGATGAGATTGGAAAGCCTTTGGGAGGGGACATAAGTGATAAATTGATAGAGTTGGCGAAGAAAATACTGGCGATGGCGACAAAGTTGCAGGATGTTGGGGACAAAATGCTAAAGCATGGGAAGGATTTGGAGGGGAAGAAAAAGTTGGGGAGGGAGTTGAAAGAGAGGTTTGATAAACAGGGTAAGAAACTGGAAGATTTGGGAAAGAAGCTGGGAAATATCGGGGGGAAGTTTGAGAGCATTGCTGGGAAGCTTGGTGATATAGGAAAGAGGTTGGGAGGAGAGCATGAAAAGAAACTTGTGGAGAAAGGAGGGATTTTAAAAGATTTGGGAGGGAAGATTAAGGATAAAGGGGGGAAGGTGAAAGAGATTGGAAAGAAGTTGCAGGATTTGAAGGTAACAGCCATGGATCCAAATAAGGAAAGGGCAAATAAAAAGGATATGGAAGATGTGCAGGAAAAAATGGGGGATATTATTAAAGATTTGGAGGATATGTTGAAGGTTAGTATTTAAGTAATGATGGTAATTATAACTCCAGGAAAAATGCAATTCAATTAATTTTTTATTTTTAGGATATTGAAGAAATTAATAAGGAACAAAAAGGTGTCGAGGAAGATTTGGAAGATGCATATCCAGGCAAAGGTAAAACTCCTGGAGAAATTGATGGAATTCATAAGGAGTGCTCTAAGGCGATAGACGAAGCTAAAGGGCTCTCAGGAGATTTAAAAAAGGTTCAGGATGGTCCAGTAGATAAAATTGGGAAACCTTTAATTGATGTGGGAAACGGTTTGGTAGAGCTGGCAAAGAAAATATTGGCGCTCGCAGAAAAATTGGAGGGCCTTGGAGCAAAACTTTTAAAAAATGGAGAGGGGCTAAGGGATAAAGGGAAATTAAATAAAAAGGTTAAAGGACGGCTGAATATTCAGGGCAAAAAACTAGAAGATATCGGAGGCAAGCTTGATAAAATAGGAACAAAATTTGCGGAAGTTGGAGTGAGACTTGGAGATATCGGCCGGAGAACGGGAGAGGATGTGGAGAAGCCATTGGTTGAGATAGAAGGGAAATTAAAAGATCTTGGGGGCAAAATAAAAGACAAGGGTGGAAAAGTGACAGAGCTTGGAATAAAGTTGCAAAAGTTGGCACAAGAGCCCGATAAAACGGGACCGGAAATTGATGAGTTGAAAAAAGATTTGGATGATTTGAGAAAAGCAAAGGAAGGGATTTTGGGAATGATGGTCGATTTGGAAACAGAGGAGCAGGAGTTTGATGATGAGGCGATTGATGGCTTGGATGATAAGGATAAGGCTGACAAGGCAAAGGCGAATGAATTTGAGAAGGAGAAAAAGAACACGAAGGATGACGGGGATGATTTTGAAGAGGAATTGAAAAAGGTGGAAGAAAAGGGTGAAAATCCAATGATTAAAGTGGCCGAGAAGATTGTAGAGTTATGTGAGAAATTATTAAAGTTGGCGGAGTATTTGGAAGGAAAGGGAAAGTTATTGTTGAAAAAGGGACAACTTTTAAGGGATAAAGATAAGTATATACAGAGTTTGAAGGACAAGATGGACAAAATGGGGAAGAGATTGGAAGAGCTGGGCGATAAGTTTAAAGAGGTGGGGGCTAAATTGGAGGCTCTTGGAAGCAAATGTGAGGGTTGGGCTGATAAGCAGCCGGAAAAGGAAGATCAGGAAAAGTTGAAAAACTTGGTGGGAAAAATGAAGGAGTGTGGAGGCAAGGTTAAAAGTCATGGAGGGGAAATCAAGGATTTGGGAATCGAAATTCAAAAGTTGGAGGTGAAAGCGGGGGATGCTGCGATGGAAGCGGCGAATAAGAAGGATATGGAGGAAATGAACAAGGGACTGGGCGATATGATAAAAGATTTGGGGAATATACTGAAGGATTTGGAGGAGATAAATAAAGAGCAGAAGGGGGTAGAAGATGAACTAGGTGATGCTTATCCGGAGAAGGGGAAGGTTCCGGAAGAGGTGATGGTGCAGCACAAGACTTGTGGTGAACTTGGAGGGAAGGCGAAGGAACTGCAAAAAGAATTGGAGGGAGTTCAGGGACTACCTCCAAATGAAATTGGGAAACCGTTGGCGGAATTTGGAAATAAATTGTTGGACTTTGCAAAGAAGATTTTGGAGTTGGCAATTAAATTGGAGGAGTTGGGGAAAAAGATATTGAAGAATGGGGAGGATTTAATAAACAAAGGGAAAATGACACCGGAATTGTTAAAGAAGGTGCATTTGCAGGGAAAGAAATTAGAGGATATCGGGGGCAAGCTGAAGGACATTGGCAATAAAATTGAGGAGACCGGGAGACGATTAGGTGATATCGGAAAGAGATTGGGAGGTGATCAAGAGAAGCCGCTGGTGGATGTCGGTGAAAAAGTGAAGACTATTGGGGGAAAGGTTAAAGCTAAAGCGGAGGATGTGAAAGAAGTGGGTAAAAAGATCCAAGGCTTGAAAACTGGGGACACGGATACAGACACGGAGAAGGACTTGGCTGCCATGGAAGGGGATTCGAGTGACTTGCAGAAAATTTTGGCCCAGATTGGTGAAGATTTGGTGGATCTAGAAAAGGCGGAAGGAGAAATGGAGGATGCGGTGAAAGGGGAGGAGGTAGAGAAGGGGAAGATTGGGGAGGAAATCGGGAACATGAAAAAAGAGGTGGCAAAGTTGATTGAAGATCTGGGTGGATTGCAGGGGGATTTAGGGAAGAATACACCTCATCAGTTTAAGGTGGATGAGGGCAAGTTGTTGGAGGAGTGGGGAGGGAAGTTAGCGGATTTTTGTAAGAAGCTTTTGGAGTTGGCGAAGAAGTTGGAGAAGCTAGGAGAAAAGATCGTGGAGGTGGGAAAGAAGCTGAAGGCAAATAAAAAGGTGACGCCGATCATTAGAAAGAAATTTGTTGAGATGGGACACAAGTATGAGGATATTGGGCAGGGTTTTGGAGATGCTGGAGTGCCAATTGCAGGTAATAATATAGATTAGCATTAAAAACGTGTTGGCTGAATCATTAATTATCTATCTTCTGGTTTGCAGGATTGGGGGAGAAGTTAGGAAATATTGCAGAGAGAATTCCAAATGCAAAAGATGGGTTGGCTGATGTCGCAATAAGGATAATAGATTATGGAGGGCTGGTTAGTGACAAGGGGCAGGATAATGCTGACCTGGGTGAAAAAATTGTCACTGTTGTCCAAGGCGATGGTGGTGGAGACACAGATAAGGATAATGGGAAAGAGTTGTCATTAATTTTGGAGTTCATCGGGGTAATTGCCAAAGATTTGGGTAAAATTGCACAGGATATTGGAGATGTAAAGAAGGAGGCGGAAGGGGTAGAAGAGGATGCGGGGGATGAAGGGGTAGGGGATGAGAAAGGGAAAATTCCAAAAGAATTAGAAGATCTTCAGAAGGATCTGAATAAGGTGGTGGATGATTTAGGAGGGTTGCAAGGGAACGTAGCAAAGTTGCAAAGTGAGCCGGAGAGGATAACGAAAGAAGACTGTGCGCCTTTGGTGGAAATTGCAAAACAGATTGAAGAGTTGGCAAAAAGGATTTTAGAGTTGTCGGCAAAAATTGAAGAATTGGGGCAGCGTGTTTTAAAGTTGGGAAAAGGGTTGAAAGATAAGCAAAAGTTGACGAAGGAGGTGAAAAAGAGAATAATGGTTATAGGCAGAAAAATTGAGGATATCGGTAAAAGGGTTGAGGATATCGGGACTAAAGTGATAAATTTGGTGGAGAGATTAGAGGCGATTAGAAAAAGGACAAAGGAATGTCAAGGTGGTGATTTGGATGGGCTGGTAGGAAGACTGAAGGAGTTAGGTGGGCAAATGAAAGAAACTGGGGGTAAGATTAAGGAGATTGGGAAAGACCTGCAAAATTTAGCCAGTGAACCGGGTGGAGGAGGTGAGGATGAGAATGAAAAGGAGAAAGAGGGAATAATACAAGGTTTGGGGGATATTGAGATGGAGTTCAAAAGGATTAAAGAGGCATTGGAGGATATTAAGGAGAAGGAAAAGGATTTGGAGGAAGGTGAGGCAGGAAAAACGATGGATAAGGGAAAGCTGCCAAATAAAATTGGGGATTTAATTAAAAGTGTGGACAAGTTGAATGGGGATGCGAAGGGGTTGAAAGATGAATTGGGGAAGATTCCGGGGAATGATGGGAAGGGACTGGAGGGATTTGGGGGTAAGTTGGATGCGTTTGCGTTGAAAGGGGGCGAGTTAGGGGATGACTTGATTGAGTTGGGAAACAAGTTGTTGGAGGAAGCGAAAAAGTTGGTGGAGAAGGGTCCTTATAGTTCGGAAATTAAAAAAGGGTTGAAAGATATAGGAATGAAGCTTGAGTTTATTGGGGAGGCGATGGGGAAGATAGGAGACAATTTGGGTGACGTGGGTACAAGATTAGGGAAAATGGGAGAAGGGGTGGAACCAAAAGAGACTAAAGGACCATTAGAGTCGGCAGGGAAAAAGGTGTTAGAAAATGGGAACCGGGTAAAGGATAAAGGGGATGAAGTGAAGGAGCTGGGAAAAAAGTTGCAGAACTTGGCGGATAAAATGCCGGATAAGCCGGGTGATGATGGGAGGAAGGAGATTTTGAAGGATTTGGATTTTATTTTGGGAGATTTGGGAGAGTTGCAGAAGGACTTGGGTAAAATGCAAGAGGCGATGGATGATGTTGCGAAGGATCAGAAGGAGTTGGAGAATGGGGATGACAAGGATAAGATTTCGGAGACGGGGGAGATTCCGGGAGAACTGAAGAAGCTGGAAAAGGAATTAGGAAGGTTGGTTGGGGAGACGGCAGAAGTGCAGGGGGATGGTGCAAGAATAAAAGGGCAGAAGGAAAAGCCGATTGAAGAACTTGCAAAAATGTTGGATGACTTTGGGAAAAAGCTGGAGGAGCTGGCGAAGAATGTGAACAAGTTTGCGAAAGACGCGGTGGGTACTGGAGAGAAGATGTTGGCAAATGCCAAGAAGATGAAGGGGATAGGAAAGCCGACCAAGAAGGTTTTGAGGAATCAAGGTAAATTGTTAGAGGATATTGGAGGAAGGGCGGAGGGAGGTGGGGATAAGATTAAGGGGATGGGAAAGAAATTGGCGGATATTGGGGACAGATTGCCGGAGCCGCTGAATAAAGATGTGGGGGATAAAGGGAATAAGGTGAATGAGTTTGGAGGGAAGATTAAAGAGAAAGGGAGTAGAATTATTGAGATTGGGAAGCAGTTGGCGGAGTTAGGACAGGAAACGGGTGGGGGGATTGGGATTGAAGGGGTTGATGGGATGCCAAAAGGGCCTTGGCTGATAGGTAATAAATAATTAACTTGGAAGGATTTTTTAATGACTTGTGATTCAGGTTGGGATATTTTAGTTTGTGCTTGGTATTTTTTGTGAATTATAAATTTTTAGACGCACCGAAACTAAATGTTAATGACTCAAGTAATCTGGAACAGTTTCCACTAGTAGACAACTGGGTCATTTTAAAACAAACTGTAAAAAATCTCGCAAATCAAATAAGTTTTTATTTAAAAAACAAAATTATAAATTTAGTAATTCTGTTCAAATTGTTTGATGTGTAGTTGAATTGGGTGGATTCCTATACAGCTTGTGCGTTAAATGGCATGCATTTGGCTGTGCTACCAACAAAGGCAATGGCGGATAAACTAGTGGAGGCGATATATCAGAAAAGTGCGACTGGAGACGAGGTTGATGGCGCGCGTCCAAGAACTTATGAAATTGGATTGAATAGACGCTACTGGATTGGTTTAACGGATGTCGTCAATGAAGGCAAGTGGATGTGGATAACATTGGGCCAGGAGCTCAATTACAATTTCTGGTATCCAGGACAACCGAGTCATGGACCGACTACGGATAATAAGGAGTGGATAAAAGGAGAGCATTGTGGATCGTGAGTTTACTTTTAATATCAAACTAAACAAACTAAAAAAACTTAAATGTAAAATGGTATAATGACTAGGCTTAAATATTTTTGTAGACTTTGGAATCCGGGGTACTATGAGACCAAAGGAAATCGACATTCTTTTAATGATGCCCCGTGTTCCTTACACTATTATCCGATTTGTGACAAAACGGCTGATGTTGGAAGCTTAACAAATTAAATATGTAGATGTTGCTTATTTTAAGAGTAAAATAGTTTTTTACTAAAGTAAAAGTTTATCCTAAAGTTTATCCTGGCAAAACGTTAGAAACTATCTAAAAATATATCATTATTGAAACAGTACAAAGTTTAAAAATTCGATTGTTTGACTTCATTTTGTAACACGACGGAGGTATTTTCATGTTTTCTTTTTCGTATAGCATGTTTGATTTAACTATAATGATTTTAGTAATGTAAGAGTAATTTAATGTATAACTAAAACTAATATGAAGATGTGAAGAGCTAATACTCTATTTTATATTGCGAATTTCTTCTTTTACTTCTTTTGAGAGTTAGATATAACTTCTTTTGTTATTTGTGTTTTGTTTGCTGGGTGGAAAAGTAGCCTTACCGTACTAGAATAATCGGCTGGGTAAAAATAAAGAACACAATTCCAATTTTTCTGGCAATAAAATCCAATACCTTTGATTTATTTTTTACATCCGCTAATGCACTGGTGCATGCGATTTGCTATGTATTTCAATCGGATTTCAGATAATGAGTAAACATTTGGGACATTAAATAGTTCACACCTATTGCGAAATAAGTACATAAATCTAATTTTCTTTGTGTTATGGCATGCTGCTATAAGCTACACTAAAAACTAAAACATTTAATAGCGTTTTGCTACGTGCCACCAAACTTTACATGAAGTACCCGTGCATAGTAGAGTGGCATGTGTTCTAACTTATATTAAATCTACGGTTATACGAATACGTGCAATACTCTGGGTAATTCTTTCCTTTTGAGTAAAGATTTTTAACGCTACGAATTTAAGGGTTTAAGGTTAATTTTTCTTAGAATATTTACAACACTACAATCGTAAAGTAAGTAAAATACTTTGTAAGGCAAGCAATAATATTTTATGAAAGCACAAGCTAGATCACGCTATCAAAAACCAATTTTAATAAAAGCTTATTTCTTTACCACGCACATGTTCAAGTCTCATAATTGAACTTTTTAAGCTTTGATAATGACAATGACGTCAATCTTATGGTCAAGAAATCGATTCCTTGACATAAAGGGCTTATAAATTATTCAGGCTTTCGATAAGCTTACAAAACCACTCCTTCAAATATGTGAACTATAATACCAATACCCTATAGTTCAACTCAAGTTTATCAGTTGCAATGTAATCGTTTCCTCACTATGAGAGGGTCTTGTCTTTGCTGTGGAATTCAATTAGATACGGCAACCCGCTATGTTGCCCTTGCAGATGTGGTAAGAAAAATAACTTTTAATTCGACAAATACGGCAAATACGTAAAGGTATTTGTATTTTGTATATTTTCCAAATTTTAGATCATTGGAGCTCTGAGCTTCATAGCTGTATTTGTTCACGTTAGAAACGTTTACAATGATACAGCATCCAGTACATTTGCGTTTAATTTAAAATACTTTAATAGTAGGCGATACGAGTATCACAGCGAAGATCGTAAGCCAATAAAGACTTTTTTTTTGGAAGAAAACACTTATATCAAAATATTTGATCGATATGAAGAATATAAACTTGATTCAATTTTTATAGCAAACCACGGAGAAATTCCTAAATGGGTGTCACTCATAACTCTTGGGGCAACTGGGCTACAATGTCTTATGGGAGTAGTTCTATTCGTTGCAGTTTCCAAAGTAACCACAAATATTGTCCAAAAGAAAAAAATGCAGATCTTAAATTTTAAATATTTTTTATATCCTTCAGCGAAGCCGAAAACTTTGCAGACTCTGGTTATTCGTCACCTTAGCAACTTGCTTATTCACTGGATTCATCCTTCGAATCTTTCAGATGCTTGTTGTAAGTGAATATTCATCAGAATTAAACATTGAAGAAGAACGAGCAGAACATACGAGTAACGCATCAGGAACATTCCATACTCCAGTTGTTGCTGATCCCCAAGTACCAAATCCAAACCAGCCAATTCCAATGGAAAACCTTAGAAATCAAAATCCCCACCAATCATCTTTCCAAAGAAATACCATTAACGGAAACGGACCATATTATTACCATAATCACCAATATTATTCGTCCTCTATATCATCAACCTATATGGTTCCACCAACCCCACCTTCAACAATTCCTTCACCAAAAACACCTGACAGTTATGAGGAACCCCCGCCACCTTACCACATTGCTGTAGCAACATGTCCACGTGTACCCCCACCTAGCTCATGTCGATAATCGTTTTTACTAAATTTGCAACCTAAATAATCATCATTAGAAGATCTCCTTTGCATCATAGTCCTGGTTGGCTTATTGTTGTATTTCTTATATTTTTTACTAAAATATAACTTTCAAATCGTAAACAATTTTTTACTAAGTTTTCATACTGCCCGAGAATACTTTTTATTGGCCATAACTTTAAAATATTAATTATTTTATTGGGGAATTCGATATATACTCTCACACAAAGCTGTGCAATAAATTTGGTATTTCTTTCTCTTACACAACTTTAATTACCTCCTTCGTTTATATAGTTGTGTATTTATTAATTGGTCAATTTAATGTTCTATGGGTGTCGTAAATATTGCACCCATGTTACTATCGAAATTGTTTACTATAGTGATACGTTCAAAATTTTACATAAAATGTTAACCACAACTTTCAAAACCTTCAAAAAGTACGAATTTCCACTTTAAATTTCCTTGTCGCATATTTGAAAAGAAAATAGCTCACCTTAAAACTAAATCTATACAATATCATATTCAAAATTTTGTTCAGTTCTCTGTGATTTTTTGCTAAACTTTTATTTAAATTAAGTTAAGTGCTTTATATAAAGCATTCAACAATACACTATCAAAGTACTAGCCAGATCGCGCTATTAAAAAACCCATTTTAATATAAACATGTTTTTCTTCGAGCTAATTTATAGGTACATCTGGCTCCAATAATTAATATTTCAAGACAGACTGTGACTTATATTTCAATCTTAGCAAATAATCAATTTTTATTCAAAATTAGTTTTAAATTGTTCATACCTTTGAAACGCTTGTAAGCTTGTTTGCTTCTCAAATGCAGGTAAATACTTTTAGTAGTTTGACCAAAGAATATAAACTGCAAGAATTTGTTTTTGCATAATGAGAGGCTTTGGTCTTTGCTGTGGAGTTCAACTGGAGAAAGCAACCCATTATGTCGCTTTTACAAATTTAGTTAGATTACCATATAAAATTCGAATGAACAAAAAATATAAGTTAATTTATTATTGTCGATTCCAGATTACTGGAGCTTTGTGTAGCTGTATTGGTTCATGTAAGAAATATTTACAATACTACAACATCGAGCATCCATACAAATTTCAACAGATTGCGATATGAGTATCACAGGGAAAATCGTAAATAAATACAGACCGCATTACATTTTGAATAATATTGAATCATGGTCTTGTTTTAATAGCAAGTCATCTACCAATTCCCAAATTCTCTCATAACTCTTGAGCCAACTTGGATGCAATTCGTTATGGGATTCGTTTTATTTGTGGCAGTTTATAAAGTAACCAAATAATAAAAGAACATATTTCTGAACTCAAGAAATACGTTTATATATTTATTTCACAGCTTAGTTGTCAATCTTTCAGAGAAGCCGTAAACTTTGTCGACTCTAGCTATTTGTCACCTCGGTAGCATTGTTATTTACTGGATTCATCCTTCAAATATATCAGATGCTTGTTGTAATCAAATATTCATCAGAGTTAAAAACTGAAGAAACAGAAGAACGAACACAACGCTTCTGGAACATTTCTGAAACATTTAACACGGCAGTTGTATCCTATCCTCAAATACCAAATTAAAACCAACCGATTTCAATGGAAAGCCCTACAAATCTAAATCAGCACGAATCATATTTTTAAAGCAATGCAAACAATGGATCATATCATTATCAAAATCATCATATTTATTCGTCTACTATATCATCGACCTATCACGTTCCTCCAACATTATTTCCAGTAATATCGTAACCAAAACTACCAGACAATTATGAGGAACCTCCTCCACCCTATCATATTGCTATAGCAATATGCCCACGTGTTTCATCATCTCATTCCTTTCGATAATCGTTTATTCAACAAATCGTTTTGATGATATACTTGTAATACTCTCTTCGCATTCCTTTTATTAATTGACGTTATTACAGGTAATTAATTTACACATATATACTACACCTAAATCATCCCAAGTATAATAATTAAACTTATATAAATTAGGTATCATCTCTAATTCGTACGGCAATTAAATTTAAATACCTTGATTACTCCCTTCTAGATACTTCAATCTAACTTGGGCATGATTTCGTAGCAAGCATGTAAATGCGTATCTAAATAGGCTAATTAAACCATTATATATTTATTACATATATTTAACTTTAAGTATTTAATTGGTGACAACCTTGAACAAATATTTCTTCCATCCTAAATAATCGTTTATTTTATGCATTCGCATATTGTTCGACAACCTATGTAGATCGTGTGTCAACTTTTCGTTCTCCGCATATTTAGATAAAGTTCAACAATGTCGTTGTACGTCAAGTTGGCTTTGTTAATTTGTGTTCTATTGTTGTTGCTTAGCTTTCAAGAGTCGGAAAGCAAGCACCATAGAAAGAATAGAAACGATGTTAATAAGGTCCATAAGAATAGGACTAGTACCAAAGACCATAACCACAAGGACCATGATGACGGATTTCAAAGTAATAAAAACTCACATAGCAACAGTACCAAAAAAGGAAAGTCTAGACAGGCAGGCAAAGACGGTGATGGTGATGGCCAACACAATTCGACAGGAGGTAGTAATAGTACTGGAGGAGGAGGAGGACAGGGTGGTGGAGGTGGGCAAGGAGGTGGAGGAGGGGGAGGACAGGGTGGTGGAGGCGGTCAAGGAGGTGGAGGGGACGGAAACGGCATGGGCGAAGGAAACGGGGAAGGTGGTGATCATATGGGTACAGAAGGTCCACTTCTAGTATATGCAACACAAGTACCTGAAACAGAGCAGCCAGGTTTCGAATACTTGGGTCAGATCGATGGAACCCGTTTTTATCTTAGCGACCAAGAGGCTGTGAGTATAATCAAATTCGAATGATGATAATGATCGCCATGTAATTTGTGTCAAAAAATATATTTGCCAAAATTCGAATTATATTTTAGACTAAAGAAGAAGCTGCTAAACACTGTACAGAATTAGGTCAAGGACAAGGGACATATGGACTAGCATCCCTTATAAGAGGAAGAGACTTTCGATTTGTGACTGAAATGCTGGATTCATCATGCGGTAAGTATAGTAGTTTTAAAACATTGTTTATGATAAGCTGCATATGAAATAACAAGTTATTTTATGGTTTTCAATACACAGATGAAGCTAGCTCAGCACAATACTGGATAAACGTCATTGTTGAAAATAAAGATGGCAAGGAATATATGATAGCAGATGGTATTTTTGGTCGGGAACAATATGAGCTTGGAGGAGAAAATAATATCGACACTGTAAGAAAGAAGAGAGAAACACCTCTAATTAGTCATGTGGAACGTAGGTTAAAACGAGCGAAAGGTTCAAAAAAGGGCGAGGAAGGAAGAAGCACGCGTCAAAATGAAGGAGAGGGTGGGGGTGGTGGTCAAGGTGGGGGAGGTCAAGGTGGTGGAGGTCAGGGTGGTGGCGGGGGTCAAGGAGGTGAGGGTCACGATGGAGCTGGCGCACTTATAACCTTAATTGATACAAAATATCCGTGGCTGGACGACTGGACCAATTCAACTGGAGTGTGTCCTTCATCCTGTAAGCCAACGGTTTGCACGGTTAGTACACCAGAGTGCTGTGCCGAAACGATAGACTGTATGGTGAAACATGAGGCGCAATGTAACATATCAAATGGAGGAAATTGTTCAATGGTTTGTGAAAATTGCAAGATCGAGAAGCCGACGTGTTTTGTGAAAGAGCCTAAATGTGTTGTCATCAAGGAAAGGAAATGCACTGTAAGTGGCTTGTATATACAATTTAATTCGTGGTCAATGTTTTGTTTTCTCCTTTTTAATATATTTGACAATTTGGATGCGTTTAGGTGACTAATCCAATATGTGGAGTGGTTCCAGGAAACTGCACTATAGAGAGGGAACCATGTAAGAAATTTAAAGTTGAAATTTTGAAACTAAGTTTGCGATGATTTTAAAATTTGTTTATTATATTAGGCGTCACCCGTCAGCCACCATGTAATCGAACTGAAAACCAGGCACAAGAATGCACGCTTCCAGAACCATGTCTAACCCATCAAGGTGTCGAATGCAAAGATGAGGAAAGAGAATGTGGTCCGGATGAAATACCGGAAAATGGGGGACAATGTACTTATAAGAAATGCACACCATTGGACATTTGTATGATGCCTGAGGTAAGAAGTTGGAAAGATAGTTTTAAAAATATTTTGTAAATATATTGGGAAGGATTTGAAACAATATTTTATTTAAACTCCAAATTCCAGTATTGTCGATACGATCAAATTATGTGCCCACCTGTGGAAACATTCTGTCCGCCAGAGAAACTCAAGTGTA
>JAQFZH010002962.1:0-14969 GCA_034695485.1 Entomobrya nivalis | reverse complement strand
TCAACTACTGTGTGTTTCAAAAATCTCATGAAACCTAAAAATTTAGGCTGGACTTATAGAAAGTATACACACTGTATGTATAATTCTGATAAATGCGTGGTCAACTCTTTTAAATGAATATTTTCGTCACGTTGAAAAGCAGGTGTGGTATAGTCCACGAGTACTTATATTATGACGTATGTGGCAAAAAAAATACACGGAAATTCTGAACTAATCGGAAGTGTATTAATAACTGTGTGTAAAGGTATACTGAACTTCGGGTTATAGGTGCACCACATTTTATGCCAATTTTAAATAATTAAATGTACGCAAATTAGATAAATTAATCACCAAAATAAAAGTTAGTTAAAACCGAGATCTTTGGTTTCACAATTTTAAGATTTAGAAATTCAAAAAAAAAATATTTTTGCATAATGCCAAAAACTGTCTTTACTCACTTAAGCATTAATACAAACTAGGTACTCAAAACTTTAAAAGTCATATAGGGATTGAGCTTGCAGTACGTCCTTTTTTCTAGGGTGGATCCGTCTGTCTGTCGTTTCGTAAACTTGGTTTTTTGAACCGCTATGTCAAATAATGTCAACCAATAAAATAAACATTATAGTTGATTTAATATTTTTGACTATGTAAACTGTTCAGTGGTCCCGCTAGACCAATTTTCTGTTGTAAACGTTTGTTTTGAGTTAAGATAGCGATATTATATTACGTACAAGGTAATTTTAAATTTCAGTTTAGAATTACTATGTTCACTAACCTGTCAACTGTCTACAATACCAGTGTTGACACACTTTGATGTGATGCATAACTTAGTACTTTGTATTTTGTATTTTCTTCACTATTGGAATATGAGGTGTATAACTTATGAGAGCATTTATGAGGAGCTAATATCAATTTAGGGAGAAGGCCTTTTATATAATATTAACAAAATAGCAGTTATATTGCTTTGGATTTCAAGTGGTTACATAAAATATTATTATAAAGATTTATATCATTCACTCCCTCCAGTCTGTTGAATTCTTCTTAATATTGAGATGTCCCCATAAAAGCAGCCACGAGTAGATTAGTTATATATTTGTCTATCTACCTGGTACCTTAAACTAATCAAATTAAGTCTTCAATTTTTTATCTCAATAAACTCAAACCAATTACTTATTTGACTAAAATACTTATATAAGTATGTCATAAATTATACTAACTATTACATATCCCTAAACTCAAAACCAAATATCTGAATCATAGACTGTTTTTTACAAAACCTCAACGTAAGCGACATTTACATAAAAAGCCTAACACTAAAAACATATGCATGCAGCTGTGTTGAAAAATTGTTAATACAAAATGAACACAAAATTGAAAACGATACTCTCTTGGATTATGATTTATTTTCCATTCGTGTATTCGTCCAGATGGTTTAACTCAAGGCAACCGATTTTCAAATCTCTCACTAAATTTCCTTCGAGCAATACATTCTTTGACACAAGGACTCAAGGTGTACTAAATCTTTCTAATTACTTCTATCCTTTCGCTAAACAAAACTGTTTGCTAGTTTTGGATAATTTTGCAAGTGTGAATATTGCTCCATATGAGTATCCCTTAATCCTTCGAAAATACTCTCCAGCAACCCTACAAATAGAACGAAAGCCATCATTACAAGGTTGGGTTCGCTCTGATTTGCATTTTTTCAATGGATCTGTTTTGAATTGCCCCATGTCACAATACCAATCTGGAATCCCTATGCTTCCACTGAACCACGGGGAAGATCTATGCGTTCGTTTAAACTTAACCAGATTTTCCCCCCAAACCAAACCTTGGTCTTGTGAAGTACATGTTTCATTGTTTTTGACAAAGTTTAGAGCAAGCTTTCCTGGAACACATTTATTACAAACTTATCCATCAATCTTTTCTTGTTGCGCAGACAAACCTAAGAATCTTTATCATTTACCTTCGAGTAGACCCGCCATGACTATTTATGTCACTCAGAATAATAGTAATAGTGACAGGCTTGTTGGTGACATCATTTCACATATCAAGTTATCAAAGTTTAGTTTTTACCGCGCAGACAAAGTAACACACGAAACTTTTGCAATATTTATAACCAGACAACATTCAGCCACTTCTGACATTAAAACTATTGATTTTGTTAGTGCCCACGTTATTTGCATGACTTGTGGAAAAGATTTTACAGCAAAGTTAACTGCAATTTCAATTTCACAAATGAGTTCTTTAGAGAGCGTGGCGGAATATGGCGGTGCATTTCCGAAATCGACTGAACAAACTTTGTGGGACGTTGCAAACCGGGCTATGGGTTCAAATCTGAATACGTTGAATACAAAAGTATTATCTTTTATGTTAAATTGTGGTGATTCTATGTCATTGAACTCTGCCATCGACAAATTGGAATTTGAGTTTGCAAAAATTTGGATATCGATATTTAAAAATCACACGTTCAGATCAAGTTCCGAAGTTCCTTGGTCATGTTCCAATGGAAAACGTATAAAACGTTTGTGGTCAGCAGATACAGGAATAGCATTACAAAGTCTTGTGCAACTTTTAAATACAAGCATTCACGCTTTTTCTATTAGTTTGAACGTTACCCTTAGATCACTTCGATTTGTGAGCTGTGGTATACCGATCAAAGCCGCTTTGCCTTTTGGTGAACTCACAAATATATTTCAACGAGGTCTTTGGATCGCATGCTTTGTAACCATGTTGGTTTTTATACTCTTACCCATATATTTCGGGCGCTCAACTTACCCAAGCATTAGTAGACTATTTAGATATTTGGAAATACACTTTCGAATATATATGGGTCAGGATACTCCAACAGAGAAACTGTTTGTTTCTCAGTTTCTTATTGTTTCAATGTGTTTAGCATCTGTAATTCTTAGCAATGCCTATAAATACGATAATGTTTACAGGATGATCGCACCAAAAGATGAAATACCGTACAAATATTTTTCCCAAATTAGAGAGGCTGGTTACACGACATATACGAAATCTAGTACAGTTTCTCTGAATCCTATGTACATTGGAAGTATGAATCATATGGTTACCAATAAAAATGAAGATTTCGTTAAATCGACACAAGTTTTAGGAGAGAACAAGAAGTTTGGTATTATAATTGAATCTGATGTGGCGGTGCTGTTAAGCTTTCTTTCGATAAGACCCTCAATATACACTGATCTAAATATAGATACCAATTTACATCCAAGTTTAGGAAGTTTGGTTATGAATTTAGCGAAAGAATTAAATATTACTTCTCCATGGAAGCATTCTGAAAGTGGTTCGATAGTGTTCCAACAAATCCTTCAGGAACGGGAAAAAGAATTGTTGTATAAAAACCTTGAAAAGTGTAATAAAACCGCTTTGGTTTTACCAACTTGTATGACAAATCAATTTGCAATAAAGCTACAAGAGAAGCATAGACATTATGAACGGAGGGATTTTAGTCAAAGACAAGTTGATATATCAGAAGAAGAGTACTTTAACTCATACTATACATTTAGTTTGAAGGGTATTGTACCACCATTCGTGATGGAACGGATAAAAGGTGTAAAAATGTCAGGCATATTTGAATGGCATCATAGAATGATTAGCGGTAGCATTAAATACGTACCCGATACAAATAGGCTGACACATGCTCCAACAATGTCGGGTAATGTGTTAGTAATTTTTGTGGTGGTTTTTGTAGGATTAGCAACTAGTTTAGTTTTTGCTGTGCTTGAAATGCTTTGGTATTTGTCCAGATTTTGGGTTTCGGGGGTTTACGCTATTTGGAATGCAATAAAATCTCGGCTTATAAGAGTCACTATGGTGGTTTCGTTGAACAATTCGAAAAATAACTAGAAAACTTGTTTATATTGAGGAGTTTTTAAAATAAAAGTTTAGCAATTAAGTTGTGAGATAAATATAGACAAGTTTAAGGCTATTTATCTCATAATGATGTACACAGCTAAGTTTAAAATGTAGTGTGTTATATGCATGATTTCACATTAGATTACGGAACAAAATAAAGCATGCAGCCGTATATTTAAAAATAAAAAACAATTTTAAACTATAGGTTGAATTAAACTAATTGTGGAATATTTTGTGAATACTTCAATGCGTTGTGCAATTTGCGCAATGCGACATGAGCAAAAAAGCATATACCCGACTTGATATATTGATTAAAGTTTCTTTTTAGGTCTGCCTTATTTAAAAAAAAATATTTATTTGATCTAACATGCAATACTCTAACGATATGTTTTAGATTTCCGGGAACTACTTAGTTTAAAACTTGGCTACCATAAATACACACATACATATTTTAAATTTATATAACTCCAATATAATCGATTTGTGGACAAATAATCGATTACAAAGCTTCTTCATTAATTTTCAAGTCTAATACAAAAGCAAAACGTTTATCGTATAATTAACAATACTAGTATAATAGTTAATTGTTGTACTCTTTTCAAACTTTGTAAACGCATAATAAAAAGCAACAGGCTGTATTGCCCATGTTTGCCTTCTCCAAAATCTTTTGTAGTAGTTTTCATCGCTTTTCCAAGATTTGATTATATTTGTACTCACCTCATTTACTTTTACAGCCAGTGGCACGGTTTGAAATAGAATGAAATAAGCTATCAATACCACGCCAGCTACTATCAAATAAATGTGAATGGGAAACATATCATTACACTTTAAAAGCATCCAGTTTCCAATAACATAAATAAAAAACCCAAATCCCATCAATGTTCCCGCCACTGTCGCAACTATGGGGATACTTATTTGATTTATGCAATAAAGCATGTGATATAAACGTAAAGATCTATAGTCTAATTGTTGCTTTCCAATTACTGCTAATATTCGCAAATAAATGCTGCAAACTGTCATGGTTGGAATGCAAACGAACGAATATATTCTAGCGGCTTCCATTGATACCCACTGTATCCATACAACTCGAATTATCATGAGAAACAGTGTTGTATGCCAGCGCTCCAATATGCACGGTAGATAATAATGAGCAAGTTGATATTGAGGATCGTATCCGGTCAAAAGAGCGATGCTTGACAAGAATGTTCCAGCGAAAATTAAAATTACTGCAAGTTCATTCACAAGTATTCCGTTTTTGTCCAGTGTTTTCCCATCTTTCAGTTTTATGACTTCTGAAAATAATATTTTTCCAATTTTTACAAATTTAGGAAATTTTACAATTTAGACTTTACCAACTTTTAAGTGACATACATACCTTCGATGATCAAAGTTTTGAAGGAACCTTTACACAAATTTTTACTTTTGAGTAAGTTCATTTCAAAATGCATGAGTCTGTTGTAATAGTGGCATGTAATCATTTCAGCTATGGGAAGTAAAAACAAAACAAGAGCTAAAACAAATCCGACTATAACTATAACGCCGATGTACAATATAATGAGTGAATCATCCGTGAGAACATTGTGATCAAATATTTCCAAGAGGAATAAGAAAACAACTGAAAGAAATAGTATTAAAAGGAAAAGGAGACTTAAGTACAATGGTATTAGTTTCACTTGACGTTTGTCAATTTCGAAGCACTGTTTTTCAATGTTCATTTTGACTAAAAAGCCATATTTAAGTGTTTGGCTATAAAACATATTGCTTATTTCCCAAGATTTCCAAAATAAGGGGGTTGCCATGATGACTAGGGAACTTATAATCATATAATATATATATATATATATATATAAATTTGAGCAGATATTTATGTAGCCGTAGGGATTGTGTTAGTCCATTTTGTTTGAAAACGTTAAGTTTACTGAATAAAACTTCGTATAGCTATATTGGATGAAACAGAATCAATAAAAATATTTTTAAGCTTATTTTCTTTAATGCTCGAATATGGATATCAGAAGTCAGAAAGCTATATATAAGCTTTCAGAAAGACCAGTATAAGATATATATGATATATTATTATATTGCTCATGTGTATAGCTATATGGGCTATGTGACAAAAGAATAATTTATTTAGTTATGAAAGTACCTGACAAGTTATTCAGATTCATATAGGAATTTTTATTTTATTCCAGTTCAACAAAAATTACTGATATTATTTGAAGTGCTTTAACAATATACATACATAGTTCAATACATAATAACTTGTTGCATAATGTTTTTTTTCTTATATTCTTACATAGAGCTCGTGTTCCCTTAAACTATTTTTTTATGTACCAATATATCTTGACAGCTAACCGAACGTGGAAGTACCACGCGTTCAAGTAATAATAAATTATGGGATTGATTATCTCCTTATCGATTCCACCATGTAAAGTCAAAGATAAAATATCTCATGCTGAACATTCAGCAGATTTTTGATAAAACTAGAATAATGTCAACAGGCCACTATTCCACCATGTTTTTATTTTTGACATTCCTTTCCAGAGTAGTTAACTCGTCACCCACTTCAAGTTCATTTGAGAAGTTGTTTGAAACTTTGTACATTCGATGTATAAGCCGCGCTACGAATACGTAAAGTAGTGAATGTAACGCTGATTGACCCTGGAAATAACCACAACGATATTTAATGAAGCCCAGATTTTTTTTATATTGTCCAATATTGGAACTACTGTACAAGTATTCAGTAAAGAAAGTATATTTTTACGTACGACAGCTATAAATTTTTCCGTTTGTTTTAAATCAACTTCTAGCACAGGTATATCACACAAAAGTCGATTTTCAATATAGCTGATTTTGTACGCAGATACAAAGTATAGAACGGCTCCAATAAGCATAAATACAGCTGCTACGACATGATACCCAATATCCTGCAAAAAAAAAATACTGGCATCACAAAGAAACCTTCTAATTCAAATGTGTTAAGTAACATTAATTTGTAAATTTTTTATTAACATAAACTTACTAAATATATCCAAGGGAGCTGCTGTAGCTCAAGTTTTTTCCCAGCACAACTACCGGTTGATGTACAAATAAAATTTACAAAGCTGCAAATAAAGCAAGTTACCGCAATAAAAATAAAAGTATATTCCAATGCGATATTAGGACAGCTCATATCCTTATACGATTCACTATAATTGCAAATTTGATAAAGTTTTATATCAGATTTTTCCAACGGTGGGTCTAGGTCAATTAATGATAAAGATACTGGTTCTATCCATGCTGATTTTAGATGAGAATGAAGACCAACACCGGCTATATCTGTACCAAAAATCTGAAAGTAATAAAATATAAATAAATTAATTAAAGGATATAGGTTACAGGGTATTATATCGTATTTTAATTTAGATATTAATTGACTATTACCAGAATGAATAATTTTCCAATTGTAACATAAAACTTCCATGTCTTCTTCAGATTCCCAGCACTCATTATATAATATTATATTATTTTATTAATAAATGCAATGCACGTGTGCAAATGTAATAAAACATGAACAAATGAGTTAAAATAATGATGTTGGATTGATTTTTAACTATTATCAAATCAATTATGTAAAGCCAAAGATAAGATATCTCATATGACGGCCAAATGAACGTTATTTGTATGAGTCATACAGATGGTTCTTGGTCATACTGACCACGGAAGAGCACAGACATTCCACAGAAGTCATACAGTCTGTATTTATTACTGTGTTTGAAGAATCAGCTAAAGTTTAGTGATAACTAATGAGTAGATTAACTAAGCGGGCAAATGTTAAAATGAACGGGTTTCCTTACAAATAAGCACAGCAAGAACAAAGTAGAGTAGATCTTCTATCATAGTAATCACCTATTTTTTAAAAAACGAATCTTTAATAAACACATTTGATAAATCAGGGGAAAATTCATATCAATTTTAATAGAAACTAAAAAGTATAAAAATTTACGACAGCAACATTTTTTTCAGATTTTCGAAAGTTGTATACTAAACCATTCAACACGTACTTGATATTTTCATCTTTGGAAACAAAGTTGTCGATTTGGACTGCAGATACAATGAAAACCATTCCCGCAATTAGTAGGAGTATACCGGATGCGCCATGAAAACCGAGGTCGTAAAACAAAGTTATCTCAATTAAAAAACTTATTAAATTTAAGGTTCAATTGCCTTAAATTTTTTTTAATGTCAAATAAATAAACTTACCCCAAGCTTCAGTATACGAGACTGAAAATCTAAAACAAAACTTACTATTATATTAACTAAGCTTAATATAAAGCAAATTACAATCATGGACACGAAATATTCTTCCATTTCAATAGCAGGACAAGCTTCATCCTTCCATAAAGGATCTTTATTCTTTATACCACATATTTTAAACGCTTTAATTCTTCCCAAACCAGATGGATTTAGAAAATTTGGTATTGGTTGTTTTCGCCAGCTGGACTGAAAATGGAAATGAAGACCAACACCAAGAACAGCAACACCTAAAACCTTCAGAAAAAAAATTAATTGAAAATAATAAATATTGCATATGTGGATAGTCGTTGTATTAATTGTATTAAAATTATGCTTACCAATATAACAATTTTGCCTAAAAATATTGGAGATTTTAAATCTAAAGCCATTTTTTGTACGCAAAAAGAATATGAAACAATGTCAACACTTTGCCAAATATTTTGTAATTGTGAGTGCTTATTCACAAACTTAACTTATTGGTAACAGAAAATGCTGCTTATTTAACCAAATCGGTATCTAAATCAGATAAAGTTTAATCTGGCCACTGGCCAGTGTTTCTATTCGATAATGGCATTATGCCAGAAACGGCACAATAGCTTCTTATCATCTCAGTTGAAAAAAAACATTACTGGTTCCTTATTGCTATGTACGACTCATATAGTATAAATTATATTGCAATGTTTTGACTTACAATGCAGATCAGGGTGTGGCTAATCGCGAATCTAAATGAAAAGTACATTTTATAAGACAGTTTTGCATGCTGATTAATAGTATCCATTATCTCGAATGCGCATGTTTGCATGTATTGGGATTGCCATTTACCCTATTGCTTAAGAACGCAAGCTCACGGCTTAAGGATGGACAGCGTGCTTTGTGTTTTTAAGCATTAGGGTAAAAGTTCAACTCCAACAAACATTCGCATTCGGGAAAACGGAAATGATATTATTAATCAGCATGCAAAGCTGTCTCAGAAAATGTACTTTTCATTTAGATTCGCGATTAGCCACCCCTTGATCTGCGTTGTTAGTATGCTTTAATAACGAGTAAATTACATTTGATAAAGAATTGTCTGTTTGTGCTGACCAATTGAATGTGTTACATAAATATATGGCATATGAAATCCTATAGATACAATTATTTAAGTTAAACGACTATATCTGATTATTTAATAAATTGAAATTGATTTTTTTGGCAAATGGTAGCGTGTTTTTATTATTGGATTTGATAGTATGAAAACAACCATAGTTATATCGATTTTTAAAAAAACAAAGTAATGCTGCACGACGAAATAGTCACGACTTTTTTATTTAAAAATAAAGCGTGAATTGTATTCGGTCCTCCAAAATTACTCATTCTTCCAAAGTAATTTTGTTAGAGTATGTGACGTTCAGGAAAAATTATAGCTTATATAATTGCTACAAAGTCAGTACATTGAGTTTATATCTCTCCGAGATTTTGACGTTTAAACACACTTTGAAATATTGACCTTGATCATTTTTTTTAAAGCAATGCTGTCTCATTACAAAGTTTTTTCAACCATTTGGTTGCTCTGGATACTATCAATCTTACAAGTTTTTGTTATTGCTGAAAAAATTAAAAAAGATGACAAGGGTCCCGATCTTCCAAAAAAACCATATTTTGACTTGACAGACGCAATCAACCTGTATAACCTTTCTGAAATTCACAGAGCCTTACGAACCACATCCAACATTTACTATTCTACAGGTAACCACAATATTTAATTTTATGGAAATATTTACAGAAAAAAACACTAAAAAAAGCATTTCTTTTAAAGATCGGCTGGTTAGTCAAATTCTGGATCTCTCGTGGATAGCTGATTTGCTCAGATTATATGAAGATCCTGAGAATCCACGCCAGTCAAAATGCTTAATAATATCCTTTAAAATGACAAAAGGTCAGGATCAATTAGACTACCGACATCTTCAAGACGTTCTTTACGTATCTTCTGAATCAAAGAAGAAAACCCCAATTGGCGTCAAACTTTTGAAAACGTATTTATACAAGGTTGTTCTTGATTTTCAAGCATTTGATAATAATGGCCAAATTTCCGAGGAATCGATGAGATACTCAAGAAAATGGGATACATCATTTACTCGAAATGCAAAGCAGTTATTGCATGAAATTTGGGACTCGGGATCTGAAAACCATACTGTACCCCAAGTTGGGGTAACCTACAATGAAAATCAAATTGGCAAGGATAAGCTATTATTAGAACAAGAATTGAGCCATGCTGATTTTGTCATAGCAAACTTTACGTATATTCCAGTTGCTCGGACTCCAATTTACTATAACGTGTTTGTAAAAGAGCTGCAAACGATGCAGTTTGCTAATGAACAGTTTTTAAAGAGCTTACACCCCAATATAACTACAATTAGGAAAAATCCAGAGGTAAACACTATGATTACTTGGGTTCCAGTAGAAAAGCTGTTTGGCTTAAGGCCCGAAGAGAAAATGATGTTTGAGAATGAAACCACTTATTTTAAAATATTCCAAACATTTTTGGGAAAATATATCAAAGAAGAGAATTCGAATGTTGACATTGTATCAGGAATTTCGCTCAATTATTCAAATTTCGAAATGAAGTTGATGAGTGACACTAAAATGGACAAAATGATTCCATATTTGTCTGCCCATTCGGTGGACACTACAAAATGTCAGCTAAAAGCGATGATGGGAAAAATAGCAAATCAATTCGATGAACTAGTTGTAAATGAATGTGAGTATTTATTAATATGTATATATTGATTTTTAATTTCTATTTTTTTTTAAATTTTTTAAAATTAAATATAAATCCTTTTCAGTTACCTGGAGTGCTTTAACACGTTTTAATAAAATAAAATCCGGACAAACGAAAAATGAGTGCGTGAAGGTTGAAATGAACCAGACATCAAAGGCGTTAGACGTAATGCTTTTTTCAACAGTTAATTTGGGAGAGTCTTGGAATCAAACTGGAAAATCATTTGCAAAATTAATTCAAACTAGTCCCAAAATTGGAAACTTTACAGTAAATACAATTGTATTTAGGCAAAATCAAATCGACGATGAAGATGTTTATGGAGAAAATGCAGATATACTTGATGTAAAATTGTATATGGACAGTAAATGGGGACACGATCTGCAAGCCTTGGTTCATAATTGGCTTAAGTTAAACGACTCGAATAAATTAGGCTGCTTGGTAGAGTTTAATGGTTATGAAATATACCAACGGAGTGCTGCCTACTTAAAAATTCAGAAAAAATGCCAACCAATTTTTAAGCAAGCATCAGTTTTAATAGTTCAATATACTCTTGAGTCATTATCCACTTATACAAGTAATTTCACAGAGTTTAACCCGACAATAAATCGGAAAAACTATTTGATGAATGATGTTATGCCTTTGTTTGCTATGCGAAAATACTTGATGAGCAAATATGTGTTTAAACGAATCATAGTCAAATTTGTTACAAAGGATGCTGATGAAATTAAACCTGATACATGGTCTAAACGTCAGTGTAATAGCTATTTGCATTTTGAATGGATTTTGCTAAAGAATTTATATAGATGGACAGATATTCACGATGTTGAGTTGATTACAAAGCCTACTTTTGATTTAAGATATCCGGCTTTGGGATATTGGAAGCCACCTCAGAAGAATGGGGAAAGGGCTAAGTATCACGCTTTTTGTGACTATTAAGCCCGATCATTTGATTTAAAATACTGTTTATGGCAAATCAATTCATTCATGTTATTATTCATTTACAGAATATAATTCAAACTAATAAAATTTGTATTTTGCAATTCGTGACGACGCAATCGCTAAATACTTTTTATTGAAGTGTAGATTTCAATAAAAAATACAATCATACTGTTGTGGATATTTATTTTCGTCACTGACAAGCATATGTTTCCAGTGGGTACACTGATATTAGTTTTAAATATAACTTTTCTGGTAGATTTATGTGCTCTGATTACGATGGTAATCATCAAAACCCCGAATGGGGAGGTCCAGTGGATTGGTAACGAGTTTAAACCACG
Source organism: Entomobrya nivalis (assembly GCA_034695485.1). Lineage (NCBI taxonomy): Eukaryota > Metazoa > Arthropoda > Collembola > Entomobryomorpha > Entomobryidae > Entomobrya > Entomobrya nivalis. Next base: position 2,807 of record JAQFZH010002962.1, on the reverse strand, counting down.
CGTAATCGGCCTTACGCACGCTTTACTGCGCGTACTTACATTTCCAATCCACATTCTTCTCTTTTCTCTCCTTCCTTTTATTACGTAGCTGAAAGCGAAGCTCAGCGGAGTTTTGACTTTAACGCGTTTGTCTGTTTGTCTGTTTGTCACCACGATAACTCAAGAACGCGTTGACCGATTTCGCTCAAATTTGGCATGTAGGTCACTATGGTCAAGGGTAAGAACCCTATTGATTTTTAGCCCCCTAGGTCAAGCCCCAAGGTCAAAGGTCAAAGTCGAAATTTTTCAACTTGTACATAGTGTACATTTGAATAGCGCATTTGAAAGCTCTCGTCAAGTAGATCACGAATCATGTATCACTTGAGATCACAGTGACCTTGATAGGTCAGAAATTGGGGTCAATGGTCGCAATGTCAAACACATGTCATGCGACATATCAGTCATAGCATTTTTCATTGGCAACAACAATGACCATCCCTAGCGTCGTTATAAGTCGCATCGTTTCAGCTACGTCGTTATGATCGCTATTACAGCGGGTTTATTATCTCAGTTTCTCTACAAACAAGCAACCAGTAGAAACATTATAGAAAAGTAAGTACCTACAAAAGGAATTGCTATAAATAGTGCAACTCTTATGCTAACCCAAATCGACCAAAGGAAACATTAAGCAAATTAAGCAAACGGAAGTGCTTCATACTCGGATCTACTGCAACTAATAAAACGATAGTTTAACGTGTTAATCCCATTTGGCAGATTCCACATATGTACTTTTCTAAATTTTGATGTTAGAGAGAATCGTTTAGTTTGATTATTGGAACAAGTAGCACTAAAACTTGAGTTTCCAAATATTGATTTTACCATGTCATTTATCATATAACTTTGAAGAATATCTAGTGCAATATGGTTTACCAAAATATTTCTTCTGGACTAGAATAATTTTGATATTTTACATTCACTCGTCTGTTGCAGGAATGAGCTCGGTAAATTGAATTCGGGTTCGGTAATCCTTATAGTAAAATCTTTGAAAATGTTGAATAGGCATAGTCCAAGGATTTATAGCAGTTAATAGCTAATTCATATTGATGCTCTAGAAATGATTTATTTTCTTATTTAGCCTTAGTGCATCATAAAACAACCCCAATTACAAGGTTTTACCCCATCCTAAAGGGAAAAAAATCAACTAATAAGTTACCCATGAAACCCAACCAGAATGACGACTGAGATCTTGTTATAATGATTTGAATTTTACTTTTTCTTGATAACCTTTAAATTTAAAATACTCTTAATAGTTATAATTGTTATATGTATATATTTTCTTGAAGAAGAAAATAGAATTTTTCGAATGCTTGGATGGAATTATTATTTCTTTCACTTTTAACCCCGTGGTTTACTCTATAAGTTAAATATCAAAACCAAATATGTGACATTTAAACAACTGACCTAGCATTTATTTAGTTAGCATTTGAAGAACCGATAAGAAAACTTTTGGTATTGCTATTACGAATTATAAGTCCGTATAAACTTTGATGTTACTATTATATAGCATATAGACAACATGTACTTAATTTTCCAACTTATCAATTAATGGCCCAAATCTGTCAATTAAATTGACTCTATGCTACGTGCTCACGCAAATGGAGTCGTAAGATAATAAAGCAGTTAGCTCAAACATGAGCAAAAGCCAGACTACCTTCTGATTTAGTATCATTTATAGTTATTTTATGCAACATTTGTCATCAAAATGTAATTAATATTGACTGATCCCCATTACAGCACACACCTCCACATTGATATTTCCTCTGAGATTCGAAATCCCCAATACCAAATTTTGTGACGTGGGTAAGTCCCAGTTATGACAGTCACGTAGTCATTAGATTTTCATAACTTTTAGCGGTATCAATTCTCTCATGTCAATGACGGACGCTACGTGACTTATGTTCAGATCACGTACACCTAACTATTGGGCAACTAAAGTGCACTGAAATGCATATATCTACCACCTATTCGACTGTAATAAAACCCTTCAGCTATAAAAACTATTCCCTTTTGCTGTAAAATCATGCAGTCTTCTTCCAACATTTGATTAACAATTATATCAAAAGTGGTTCACAAGAAAATATTTGAAGTTATCATGGAACTCCCAGTAAAACGTGTAATCTGCCTGGCAATTCTCCAGCTGCAAATAATCACACTTTACGTAACCGGTGTACAGAGCATCAGCTTTGAGGAAGACTTAACACTGACTCCTTACGAAATGCAATCTCTTTCCAAGTTCAGACGACGAGTCATCCCAATTCTTCCCAAGGCTTACATGAAACACGATATCTACCTTATTCGTTGGCTTCGTGCTAGAAATCTCAATATTCAACAAGCCGAGCAAATGCTGAAAAGTAATTTGAGATGGAGACGAGAAAAAAAATGGACACAATTCATCAGGAAGACTGGTCGGATATGAAGATGGATTATCCCTACACAAGTAATACTGTTGATATGTATGGTCGTCCAATTGCTGCAGTACCTTTGGGACAGTGGAACTTTCGACGAGTAGCTCTAACGGGAAAAATGCCAAGATTACAGCGATACATGAATAAGATTATGGACGAGTTATATTTGAGGGTTATTGATGAGCTGTATAAGGGCAATAACGTGACACAAGTCAAGGTTATTTTCAACATGGATGGATTTAATCAGTTTCAACATGCATGCCCGCTGTGTTTACCGGCGTATACCAATTTTGTAAGGACTTATGAGGATAGGTATCCTGGAGGTGTGGATCAAGTCATTCATATCAACAGTAAGTAAAAATA